>JAQFYM010000731.1:0-51243 GCA_034694785.1 Agrenia bidenticulata | reverse complement strand
GCCTTCCGTTTACGGAAGCTTCATGAAATTCAGATTATCCATCGCCCAGCTTCGCTGGGCTCGGATAATCCCCAATTGTCCGTGCAATTTATTTCCATTTGAAAAAAAAACCCAGGCGTATTGGTAAAAAATGCCAATATTTTTACCAAAACAAAAAACAAACAATCTCAACCCTTTGAACAATAACATTTCCATTCAGTGTCAGTCAAGTTGGATTAAGGGTGATAGATGGGAAAGCAGTTATATATGACCATTATAGTACGAAAGAATTATGAGCCATTTTATTTTCTCCAGAAGGCTCTACTAAGACTACACTCCCTTCATTTCGAATCGCCTGGAGAATACAGTCAACTCTTAAAATGGTAAAGGCTGATGAAAATAAAAATATAGTGTTCGAGTCGAGTCACGTCTTTTAAGAAAGTAAACTCGTATTTTTCTAGTCTCCTTATTTTTATTCCTTGCTTTAAAAAGCAGACCATCTCATACCATATGCTTGATATGGTATATGGAATGACGACTGCTTGAAATCCTCGAAACCAATCCATGCACCCCGGTGGGACAAAAAGATTCTGACTCTGACAAGGGGTAATCCCCGAATGGTAATTCTGGGAAAGCGAGATCACTACCTTTATTTTAAGTACCAAAAACTCGACAAAAACGTAGTGGCAATGGCTTTAAAAATTCGCCTGTTCATTTGAATTTGTACGTGACAAGCCAAAATGAAAGTTACCGGAAATTATGAAACATGAAACATACGTTTTCACAGCACTTGTTCGCTCAAAATAGATAGTATTCACAGGTACTTGTAAAATTTTGATCTGCTTAAATCATTCACACAAAAAATTAAAAAATTAACACAATTAAAGGCTATCATATTTTCTCAAACTTGATTTTGTGGATTTCTTACATGGATTTCGACAAAAAATTTGCATTTAAAAAGCTTAAAAAACTCAAAAAAGACATTTCTGAACGTGTTTTTAACACTAGAGAAACCTCCCTTGTAAAAACGTAAAAGTCTGGAGAAATTGCAAATAGCTATGTACTAGGAAAATATCTTATGATCGGATCAGCATCTTGCAAAAAAACAGTTTTTTTACATCACATGCTTAGCTCACCGAATTCCATTCCATTACTATGCCATTCCATCCCGAACTTAGTATACATCAAGATCCGAAAGGTTCATTACAATATCCCCGTATACTTCCCATAGTCTCTCCCTCCCCAAATAATAATAATAATAATAATAATAATACAAAATTTGCTCAGAGAAGAGAGACAAATGTCTGTGCTTATAGCTTATCATTGCCGGAGATCGGTGTTTGCATCCCGGGAATTTCTACTGTCCTTAATACACACTGTAGGTACGCCTTTTTCACAAAGTCGGAGAGACTGACTGACAGACAGGCTTTGTCATCAAGATAATGGATAACGTAGGGAATTCCCTGATCCTAATGAAATGTGCATAACTCTCTAGCACATCTCGAATTCCGGAACCTTATCTCCTTTTTACAGGAGGTGAAGTACAAGAGGTTCGGGTAGCATTTTTGGCTTCTCTTATTTCTTATAATAATCTCATAGTTCAGGTAGTTTGATCTCGCATATTGCTCGACTATAATTTTACATATTCCTATCGGCATTTTTTTGCAGCATACATCTGCTATAAGTTTTTAATCTGAGGTCTGTATTGAGTATCAGGCAGTGCCCCTATGCTTGGATAAAATATTGACCGGGCTCCATACACGATAAAAGCTTCTTGCACATCTTTACAGAGTGACTGATTATTGGCTCAAGATTTTTGCAGCCATTTCAGAATCTAGAGATGCATACACGAAACAGTACAAATACTTTAAGAGAATTGATTTTTATTTGCTTGTAAGACTTTTTGCTAGTAAGATTTTTCAATCTATTTCGAGTGGATGAAAAACGGAGGAGAAAAAGGAAGGCTTGATAAGTTTCCGAGCTAGTAGAAAGCACATTGAGATTTTTTTTGCAACTGTTTTGTCTTTGATCTTCGAATGGAAGGGATTGTCAAATCAGATTTGGGGAGTGATTAAACTTCTGAGCATGACAGATGAGTACGACGATAACAACATGAAAGTAGGAGATAAACAAAATTCTTGTTAAAGGCTTTCAAGGAGTTATATAGTCACATTATAGAAGCCCCTGGGAGGATTGTATTAATATTTAGAAAATTGCTTTCGGTGCAAATATTTTTTTTTGATCTTTGGATGTTTTTTTTCGTCTTTGTATGGGGCTGCAATGCGTCTAAACCCAACCCCACAGGGTCTGCTAATTCTTTACTTCATAGTAAAGCCAGCCGTGTCAATCAATTAACAAACCCTTGGAATTAATCTAAATTAATTATGCAAACAAAATGAAATATTAATCCGGATCTAGGAAGATTGTTTGAATCCTAATTAAAATGATTTGATGGGAAACAATAATAATGTTTTAGTTTCGGAATCGAGACCTTTGAAGTCGAGAGGACCCTAAACTAATCCTCATTTAGCTAGCTTGCCATCATAAATCAATAATTTCGGAACTCCGAACCAGGACATCCGCTACCAGAAGCCATAATAACCTTATTATCAGTCCTTCCATCTACTAAATTACTAATAAGATAAGCGTTGACTTTTCGGCGGTAGTCAGGAGTTGAAAGTCTAGCACAGTTCCAACTCCCGTGTACTTAATGACCACATAAATCAAAACCCAAGGACTTCATTAAAAATTAGTATCATCCTCATCTCCCCTTAAAATTGCCCGAGATTCTAGCCCAAACTGTTTCTTGGCTAGCTTTCTCTTCCTCACTAATATCCATAACTTCATGGAGTTAATATAATTAAACACTTTAGCGTAGCGTATCATAAAGGAAAACCTCTTATGAATACTAATAATACACATGACAAGAAATATAGGGACAATTCATACATTACGTACAGCAGCCATGACTAAGAATCCATTCTTAAAAGCCCCCATGGGCTTTTGACATTGAATCCTCCACAATTACGGAGTTTCCTTTCCTAGTTTTTTTCTGGGAAATACCTGAAGAACTCTAACCCAAACTTAAGAAAGGTAACTCTAGGATTCATTACCAAAGCTCAAGAGTTGACCTTAGGGAATGACGGCAGTTCATAGGGGACTTTGAGATCAGTTGGGACAACTCTTTGAAGACTGTGGGAATAAGGTAATGCTGTAGAGAGTGGGATGCAGTGTCAATGAATGGGGGCAAATTAAGGCCGGGACGATTGTACAGTTCATGGAAACTCCCTAACGTTCACGTTTTGTGATGAAAACGCTGAATCCCCACAAAAGAGAAATGAAGTTTTGTTTGAAAATAAATGACGTAAATCCACTCATTACTTTCCATTCTCTACGTGCAGACAATGAAACAGTTGGGAAAACTTGTCTAATTGTTTTTTATTTAGTAGAAGACTAAACGTATTTAATTCTATAAGAAGATTTTAATCCACTAATTCTTTTCCTTCGTCATATCCCATGAGTTCTCTCAGGGTGGACCCACAACGCCCACAACCGACAAATGCATCCACATTAAAAATTAAAGCTAAGACTTGATCAAAGAAAGGGAAAGCCTCAGCTTCTTTTTTTCTGGATTTGTTGTCAACGGTGTCTAATAAGCTTTTAGATTTTAGTCGGTCTGACAGATCCACGTAATGTTTTGATAACATCCACAAATACACATTTGATTGACGTAGACCGATAGGATTTTTTAATTCTCAGCGCCTTGTTAAACTCGTTAATTTTCGTTCCGAATGCGCATACACTCATTGGATAACTCCAATTAAATACAAAAAATCAGTTTTTATAATATTCAAATTTTGTTTGGCAAATCGAGCGACTTTACCAGAAAATTATGACGAAGGATTTTCGAGACTTTCTCTACGGACTTCTCGACACAGTTATTAAAATAGATTTTTCTGCTTAACTGTAATTTTTTCTTGATTTTTTCTTTTTAATTAGATTAATCTAAATTTGAGTGATGTAGTAGTGAGTGCATGTCTATTGTGAGTAAAAAAAAAAAGCGAGATAACCATGGCTGATGTGTGTTTGTCAAACACACACACCACAGACAACAGCGTCAGAGCGATACTTCTCCTCAAACATCATCAACTCCGTTTGCCCAAAAAAGTTTCCCTTGTCGTAAGTTTGACTTCTGTGTCAAATCCCTTAGCCTCTGAGTCTGGAGTGTTGATAAGGCTTTATAAAGCAGACTATATGTCTCATGCTTATAAATCTTATAAATATATATAAATAATACCAAGACATACTGACACAAGGGTTAATTTTTTTGAAGTAAAAACTGACTCTGTGAAGTTAGGAGAATTTCAAAATTTTCTAAAGATTTTTCCCTATGGAAATGGGTTAGCATCTACTTCATGTACTTTTAGTAGAACAGAGTTGGACGAGGAAAGAGAAAGAGACAATAAAAGATCACCACGGGTAGAGAGGTAAGACTTAAGCTTTTCTTGAAGAGAAAATCGTAGATAAGGTATATATAAAATATATGTATACACATATATACATACGTACTATATATCTTTGGGTTCTTTATATAATGGAGTTGTCACTCAGGGTTACTCCTAAGCAGTCCTCATCTGTCTCCTCCCGTGAGACGACAAAGTTTTCGGAGCGACGATGTCCTCTCAAAAAGCGAAATTACTTTCTCTTCATACTCAATGAGATCATCTTCTTCGAAGCCACTCTCTGGCTTGTCAAGTTTACATGCTCGTTTACAAGCCGGGGGCACAGTGGCACACGGATCGTGGACATTAGATTGCCAGGCCCCTTGGCACGTGTGTAAGTCATAGTCTGATAGTTTCTCAATCATTTATAAGCTTAAAAGGAATCTATCAAACCCAGCCTTGTGTAGTATCCATTAAGATCAAGCTGTTTAAAAAATATAACTTGTTTGGAGAAAGGTAGAGAAAGGTTCTTGTGCACAACGAGGAAATCCTTTGTACAATATTGAAACGTATAAAAGCAGATTTGTCAAGTGGGTCAATGTCAATGTGAAGCCCACTTTTAGCAACCGGGGAGCATAAAAATCCACTTTTTTCTTGACTTAGATTGAGACAGATCATGAGAGGGATCTCATGTCTGAAGAGTTGGGACCTTTGATTCTTTGACCTCGTCAAGGTTGGCTGGATGGATGACTCTATAGGATTACTTTGTCAAATGCAAAAGTGACGGTGATATGACTTTAATGTCTGCATTTTGTATCTATCTATACACCTAAAGTAAAATATATACATTCATCTACATGTTGCTATTAAAACATAAAGAGAGATTATATTTCCCAAGGTGATGATAGGGAGTCGGGTGACAGATTGGCTGAGATTGGATTGCAAGACTATGGATATTAATTAAGAAAATGATCCCTGACTTTCTCCTACCTGTTCCTCCTAGTCGACACAGTCCATTAATATTCCTAGTAGTCCTATATAGGTAGCTCTGCTTTGTTAAAATGTTTGCACACTCTAGGCTTTGTCGTGTTTATAGCTCAAAGCTCTAAAGAGTGTGGGAGGGAATGCCCTGTACGATACGAGCTTCAGGAGTTTGAGCTTTATCATCCAATTCTAGCAAATTGATTCATTTCCTCTCTTCTCTACTTTCTCTTATATGATGATGATGGGACACACGAGACTGGAGGAGACCCCCTGGAATTTCTAAAGGACAAGTCAGAGATACCGTGAAATGTGACACATTCTAAGGAATATCAGCACTATAGACTATGTCAGTAGGGTTGTCTAGTCATGGTGTACATTGATGATGATGACATAAAACTGAGGCTGGGGAAGAGAGATGAGAGAGATAACTTCATACTTTCGTAATAAACTCTTGACGATGGTGGGATTTTGAAAGCATAATTTCAACTAATAGCATAAGCAGGGACGCAGGGTTGTATTTTATAAGGGGTAGACAATTAGTGCAACCTGCAATCTCAGGAGATCATTAGGTCAGTGGCAGATCTAGAGAGTTGCGTATTATAAGGATTTAAAAAGTTTTCAAATTCTCATTTTTTTTTAGATGAGTTGACTTTTTCTTTCAAAGCAAGTTTTTTTTAGCTATTGCTGATCTAACACTGAATAATATTTCTGCATATTTATGTTTGAGCTTAACTTGGTAGTTTTTCTTTCGATATTTTTTTGAAACTCTTGTGACATCCATATGGCTTATTACAATCTTGAGACGGTAGATTTTTATTTACCTTGCAAAGTAAAACATGTTTAAATTTTTTGGCAACAGTAAGTAAATCTCTCAATTGTAACATTAAATCTTGTAGTCACTTGATTCTGGGAGAAAAAATAACACTCCCGGCATAAAAATTGAGCTCAATTTTTTTTAATTCAACCAACTTCTCCTCCTTGGTCATTCATAACAATTCCTATCTCATTTTTAATAATTCTCCCTTAAAATTTAACGTACACGGAAAAGAAAAAGTTTCGAAGAAAAACCCCCAAATAAATTTTGACTAGATCCATATTCAAGTTCATGTGCAGGCATTTAGGGAGTAGAATTATTCGTAGATTAAGTCCATGCTACTAACATCAAGAAATGAAAAGGGGAAAAATACAAGGTTTACCCATACCAGCTACAATTTACAATCACCCAAAAGTCTTTTCAGTTGTTAGTCACATATACACACAGTGGGTAGTTCCACGAGCCATTATTATCCGTTTTGTGGATGTGATGCCAAGAACTGATAGTATTTTTATGTCTTTTATATCCCCTCATATATAGATTTAGATCCAGGGTGGAGATAAGGGACACATTTCCAATCATAAAACCATGTCACATTGTGTAGAGTAGGATTTTATTTCACAAAAATATAGAACCCTCCGGTTTATTATTATTTATGTATTATTTATAAAATAAATATAGCGGAGAGATAGAGGGACCAATGCAATGATAGCGTGTATAGTAACTCTTGACATTTAGTTTTTTAGCTACATACTCGGACTTGAGACTAATACACATTGTCAATTCCATCACAGCCGTGGCCATACCGTTTAAATCGACCAGTTGTTATGATGGGGATTTTAATGGACAGGAAGGTGTGTGCTGGCTATTAATAATATCATTTCGGCTTATCTACTCAGGTAATACGAGAGAGAACTACTGAGCATGCATCTATGTATGTGGGACACCTTTTTTGAGGTAGGCAAATTACGCTCTTTATTCGGCCAATATGTAATATCCTATAGTATCAGTCGTATGAATTCATTGGTCGAATTGTGACTTTTTGAGGTTTCATTGTACCAGGGACTTATTGAATTGACACAATGCTCCTAACTACATCATAAACATATGTACATATATGTATCCATGCATGTATATATGTATGCTGGCATGTCATATGCAAGCATGTGTAAGTATATCCGGTCCACCGAGGGACCATAATATATTACCTACACGCAAGTTCATCAAAGAGACAGCAAGGACATGAATGTTAAAAGCTTCCCTGATGGATTTTCTATCCCCAGAGTGTGTTATTAATTTCGGAGACAAATTCAAGTAAATTAGCCCAGATATCCGTTAGCCCTAATTGAGAAGTAATTAAGTAACATCGTGTGACATGGCAGGCTTTTACATTTTATGTGAAGTCTGATTTCTTATTGATTGGTATGGGAGTGTTCTTCTTTGAAAAAGAAATAGCTCAAGAGCTCAAGGAATTTAGAAGAGTTGTGGCTAAAATAAATTAGGAGCACTCGTAAAAAAGGCCATATAGGATTGTTCATTATTGTGGGACACTAGATTGTCCTCAATTATTCTAGAAGCTAAGCTATTGCAAAAGTAATCCAAGGTTTCTTTGACAGCTCCAAGGTCAATGGTAGTGCAACGAGGGCGGAAGAGTCTAAAGAATGCTTCTGTGCAAAAGTTAGCATTTACTCACATTGACATTTAATCAAGTAATTACTTTTTTAAGTTAAAAATAACTCCTATCGCAAACCCTTCTTGAATTGTGAATTTGAGAGCTTTTGTTTCATGGAAATTCCTGGATTAGGGATGGGTACAAATTTAACTAGATTCCAAAAGCTTCCAACTTTCTAGACTAAATCCCTTTGAACGGTTTGTGAAAATTTCATTGCAAAACCGTTTAGTTTCATGATGACAAAAAAACTACTCAAAAATTCCACACTCTTATTAAAATTCTTTTACGGGAAAAACAAAAATCGCAAAATATCGTATGCAATTAAGATTAAAACAATTAGAAAAACAATTCCAGCCCTGCACAGGTACTGTACTACAAAATGCTCGTTTAATTACACCCCGTGTCACATGTCAACTTTGATACCCGATTCCATTAATTAGTCTCGACTTATATTATTGCACTGACAGCCCTTTCCACTCGGTTCGAAATTTCGGTGTGGCAAGTTGAAATCCTTTTTTTTCCTTGCCACCACCACTCACCATTATTATTGTACAGCTCTCCCTCTTTGCTTTCTCCAAGCCCAGTTTGATTACAATATTAAAATGAGTCGCCCCAGCCTCTCTCATATATCATGGTACTTTAGTGAAATATTAAACGGAGGGTTAATTCCTCTTCACGATTCATCAGTGAAATGGACAAGTCCTTTGAGTAGTCCTTGGCTGTAAATAGATTAACTCTAATTAAAGTGAAACTCATGCAGGTAATGAAAAGTGAAAGGCAATCAGTCTCTCTGTCTGATTAACATTTGCGAGTAAATTAGAGGCTTCCCCGAAAGCTCCACGTCCATCTACTCCAAATAAAATGGGACACAAATGACATGGAAATTTGATTACTAAAGTGTCTAATAATATCTCAGCAGCCTTCCAGTGCTCCAATTCCATGAATTATATTTTTTTAAATTTACTATAGTCTTTTTAATATATTCAAAAAAGCTAGAAATCCTTGAAATAAGGAAATCTTCATCTATAGAAGAAGTAAAGGTGAAAAGTATCGGTTTGTAGTTATAGCGTTCAAGAGTATTATTGAATATGGATTACATTATATTACATATGTATTAAAACATGAATATGAATTTGCTCAACTTGTCGAGACATAAAGTGGAGTTGGTTTTAAATGCCGTAATAAAATATGTTTCCTCGTTACATTCTATCTTTGATGTTTCCTTATGTACAGATCCGCTCTTTCTCGGCTTTCCGCACTAAAAGAATACAAAGGAAGCCGAAGTCGGAGAGGACTGTAGAAAAGGATATGGACTCGGAATAAAAGTATATGCAAGGACAAGGAAGGATTGTTTACCGTAGTGCTTGAATAAGTACATATCAGCATATGCACAAACATATTTTAAGTTGAGGAGCATAACTAGAAGGAAAGGAGAGAGCCAGAGGGGGATCCCCATTTCGAAAAGAAACACTTTACTTTGTTTACCCTAACGGGGCATAAAATATGAATATTATCGGCATGAAGTTTTTTTCTCTGAGAATTCATTCCTTTTAAAGAAAAGCAGCCTTATGCTACACTAGCTTCGAATTAGAAAAGTCTAGCTTCGCTTGGCATCACCTTCATATCATCATATGGGGTCATAATATAATCATAAACCATGTAGACCAGAACATCCATCCACAAATACTATAATCACTACTGTCTACTTGTCTGGTATAGTTTGGACCCGAATCCCCTCCATAGGGAACCTCCGTCTTTTCCCGCATATGTAGAAACTACTGACTATCTAACATCCAAGTTATTATCTACAACGGACATCAGCAGTGAACAACCCTTGAGCTCAACTCCTTTCTTCGTCCTAATAAGTCAGAACCTCAGAACAACTATTGACGTAGTTTTCGCTATAGATAATAGCGTACAAAGTTCAACTTTCCGGCATGTACTTGATAAAAATATAAGAAAAGATACATAAACTTCATAAACGGAGTCTATATAGTCTCACTGTCTAGACATTTTATTACCATATCTTGATGTAAACATCATTAAAATTTCTTTTCTTATTAGTATATACACGAATCTAAAATTCCTTACAGAGCTTGTATAAACTCATTGTCCTATTGGATTAGGACAATTGGAAAAAGGAATTAGAATTTATAAGGGAACTGTTAATGGTCCACCTAATAGTTTTAAGACGCCGTAAATATGGAAAGTGGGACAAAAAGTGAAGAATAAAGATCAATTAACCCTGGGGATGAAAAACAGGAGAAAAAGGCCACGAATGTCTCCTGTCCACAAAAAATAATATGCGTGGCAACCCACCCGACAAACTCGGAGGAATGAGTTTATTTATATTTCGGTCCAAAAGGTATTCTCTCTTCTTGGTATAATTTTTTTTGGGGGAAATATACTTGATGTTGATACATTGTGTCTGAGTGTGTTAGTATGTCCATTTGTCACCAGCTGTGTTCTAATGACACTGATCAAATCTATAGATCCCCACACAAACTCGCACAGAGATGGAAAGTAGCCCAAAAATTGGGAAGAATAATGAGGCTGAGCCAAGCCGTTTAGATTGGCAAAAAATAAATGCTCTCCTACAAGATGGAGAGAAATATGTCCCTCATCGTCGGCTTTCTGGTAAAATTCCAAATAATAAAAATGGCCCAATTCTTTGTCTCCCAAAGTTACAAGAAATGTACATGGGGAATACATTATACGATGATCTCCACAATCCTCACAATTGACAGTATCATTCACACCAGCCAAATACCCCCCCTCTTTCTTATTCACAACACAAAGACATATGTGTACACACACAATAGAGACAACGGCAAGGAAAAGTTTGGAAATTTGGGTAAAAAATACGTGGGAAATCAGACCGGGTTTTCTCAGAGTTTCCGTCAATCCTTAATCGCTTAATCCCCTTCAAGGTAAACGTCTAATATGTATGTCTCTCCGATTCTGAAACTTGAGGATCGAATCTCCGATTTGCAAATAGACATACAACTAGATTCAGTAGATTCATTTAAATGCATGCACAAAACGAACAATTTCTTGGTGCCTTTTTCCAAGGGAAAACATTCCAACTTGAAATTTATGTGACGGGGTGATAATGATTGTAATGATTATCATCGTGACCATTACTATCACAATCAGCACATATGGCTTCATGGATACATGATTCTAAAATACAGGATCTCATCATCATGATGCCATCGCATCGGATTTAGGAAAGCTCTTATTGTTTCAGATTCGAATCGTCATATGATCATTCTAACTCACGCATGGCACATGGGCCATACTAGTTAATTTATAATATTATATAAGGATTTATATGCTCCACTCCAGATAACCTAAGTCAAGTTGTTTACAAAGACTCATATTATTCATGAAATACCACTACCACCAGGGCTTAAGGGATTCCATTGCCTTTACTTTCCATAAGATGAACATGCATTGATATTGAAATTGGAAATCCTAAATTATGGACCCTATCTACTCCTTCAATTTCTATGAACTATACTTGGGACTGCAGAGGGAACTGGGGAAATAATTACTTGAGATGATAATGATGCTATGGATTTTGAAAGCTTCAAAGGCCCTACTCCATGTTCCATACACAAAAGGACAGAGAAAAAATACCTCTGCTCCAGAACGAGCTCCCGCAGTTAGTCGTTTCAACTCTCAATACTCAATACTGAATGGAATTCAATTCCATTTCAATTTTAGTAGATTTGATTTAGCAAAGCCTGGAGCAGTCAGTCTATAATTAAAAGAAACAAGGGAATTCCCATTAGCCCAATTCCATACATAAAGATCCATAAAGAAGATGAGTCATCCATAAGCTGCACAGTCAAACTCCAATGGCCATACTAAATCCCGTGAGAGACTATACAAAGTTAATGCAGTAAGACAAATTGGTAGAATTTATTTCATTCACACCTTGTAGGGTTTAAAGGCCAGACTTTCTTTCACAGCTTCCGGGCTAGATTGACCCCAGGTCACAAAGTTATAACCAACCATGCGGTTTTGAACAAATTCAAACCAGAATTGACAATAAAGTCAGATCTTGGAGAAATCTCCTTGATACTGAAACTTCACAGAATACAAGGTGATGAGATGAACTTAGGCTTGAAAGTCATAAATCATTTCCTTGCCAAAAGTAAAGAGAGAAAGTTGACTAGGATTGGGAAGAGTTATGGCCGGAGTGTGATTGATAAATATATATGATCTGTGAACGGATGGATGGGACGGAAGAATTGTAAAGTGTTTGGCCCATGGCTTCTTATCCCGTAGTCTCTAATCTATTTACTTGTTCTTTGTCATCTCTCTCAATCTATGTAGTCCATATAGAATGATAGCGTGTGTAAAATTTTGTATAGAGTCCATTATCAGCCAGAAAATAAAAGGCAAGTCTATTCCTCTACTTTGAGAGTAAAAGCTCTTTACAGACTAAATGGTAAAATCTATCGAAAATTGACTCTCAATATGAGTTTAGACTCTTCTTGTGTTCTAGTATCAAATTCTGGGCTTGAGGCCAACATAATATAAAGAGACTGTACAGAAACTACAGAGGGATTCTTTCTGGATTTTTTTTAATCTTTGAGGGTAGGACTTTCCTCGCTAGCAACTATTTTATCCCAGAGATCATGATGAGGAGCTCCTCTGAAGAATACGAAACAACTCAAGTCCACCATGGTACAGTACTACTACTTCTGTGTGGAATCAAAATATTATCTGTCCTCTCTCTCTATGTTTTAAGTCTAGTTGCGTAACTTGTGGAATTGGTAGGTTGGGATTCAAAGAGATTAGATTTTTTTGGACGGACTCTGAAGGGATTCTTCGGGCCTGAGTAACTTGACCAAGGCTGAGGAGTTATTTAGTAGATGGGATAATATTTGCCAAAATGTTTCTATATCGGATTAATGGGACACACTATCATTATTTTAAAACCTCGTACCTTCATCACACATATGGAAATACGATAGGTTTTATTAATTTAGACACTTATGGGAACAAGAGGGCTATGAGGAAATTTTGAAAGTTGATACTGCATAGTCTGCATGCTGGGATGGAAAGTACGTAATTGAGTACGGGATCAAAATATCTATGTGCGTAGTTGGTAGGAGGGACTAAGTAAGTGAAATGATCCTCACCATAATTTCATTGTCAAAGAGTCAACCAGGGAGTCAGTAATCGAATCTCCTCTTTCCCATGCATCAATGAACACGACTTTAGTAGGCAGTACTAAGGCTATTTCAAATGTCCTATATACTTCTCGCCTAATCTCTCTAGCTATATTAAATATATGCATACTACAGCTCTTTATCGTTCATAGAAAAAAGGCAGAGAAGTGACTCAATTTACTATCGACTTTGTAAATCAAAAAATGTATTCCCTAAAAAAAATTAAAACGTTGTTTTGAATTTCTTTATACTAGGTTCTCCGCAGTTTTAATGTTTTTTTAAAATGAAAATATTGCTTTATGTTTCCAATTTACATGAAATTACAGAGGCAAGTATTTGCATAATTTTCTAGTGCCAGGCGAGTGTTGAATAGGAACTACAATGAAGATGCTATCAGAGAATAATTTATGAATCGCTTGGCTGCATCATCACATTTCTATAAATGCTATTAAAGTTTGAATCTTTTTTCTACAGGCATAAGGAATAACAGACTTTTATATACGGATATAGGAAAAGTCTCAAAAAGGATTTGGGATTAAATGTGGGCGATACTTGATCCTTAGTACACACAAGTAGTAGTAGTTTTTTTACCGACTTGGATGAAGGCAAAATTCAAAGATGCTATATTGCAGCTTTGTGGGAATTCTCGCTAAGAAATCCAATGCCAACTTTAATCTTTGAGCAAGAATATGGGTACAGCGACAACTTGAATAACCTACACTTCCTTATTGTGTCATGTCATCTCCTAAATACAGTGACACACACTAAAGGAGAACACATGTACGTTTATCATAAATACAGCACTAGGAATTGCTATTGGGAC
This sequence comes from Agrenia bidenticulata, assembly GCA_034694785.1. Taxonomy (NCBI): domain Eukaryota; kingdom Metazoa; phylum Arthropoda; class Collembola; order Entomobryomorpha; family Isotomidae; genus Agrenia; species Agrenia bidenticulata. The sequence goes on along the minus strand of JAQFYM010000731.1, from coordinate 37,343 downwards.
ATGTTTTTCAGTGTCAGGTCTTTTTAGGAAAAAAATGCTATTATGGAAATTCAAGAAAAGTCGTATGCTTTTTGAGCGAGAACGTGTTCTGAATGAAATTCAATAAAAATTCTCTAGGAATATAATGAGATTTGAATAAATTGGATGACGATGAAGCACACACAATCATCCGAATATCCGGTGGTGAATGGGATACCCGAAATTCTCCGTACTAGTCTACAAAGGTTAAGGTTACAAGTGTACTTGATGCCCCTTGCTTACATATCGATTCTATACAGGAGCTCATATGCACTATAGGATTAGCGTTTGAAAAATAAGTGAGCAGTTTATTATTACCTTGAAAAAATCAGGATTTACAAACAGAGAAGGAAGGGATCCTCTGCCTCTGCCCCCACTGAACTGCCAGCTACTGCCAAGGGATAACCGGATCTGCGAGGAGACCAAACAGTTTTTATTGTCTTTCTTTACTCTTGCAATTCTTGCACCATTTAAGGAATAATCCGTCCAAATTCATTTACAAGGCACACCGCCAAATAACTTCCAAACCTCCAAACTAAAAGAATCCTCTTCTACCTTCTACATACAGGGTGAAGCCAATATAGCTGATTGATAACTCCACAGTCCACAAGCACTTTTTCTACAGCCGAAAAATACCCTCTTGTGATGTTGTTAAAGAGTAAACTATAGCCAGAGGGGGTTCTTAATCACCCGTATTAAAATGACCTCCTCTTGATAACTTTCTCCGAATTGTGGAGGGAAAAAGAATTTCAAAAATCTCCTCTAAAGAACAACACGGTGAATTACGGAAACGAAAAAGGGAACAGATACGACAATATGAACACAAACGAAAGACCGGGAGGAATTCCTTGCGAGTTCGGGGACAAAAATGTCTTGATGGTAAAAAGTGTATTTTTTTCTCCCTCTCTCAGTGCTCAGATGTTGACGGTATGGATCCGAGGATGTGGGACAGATGCGGGTTCGAAAGTCTGGCCTATAATACATGCACGTCTAGTGCTTCTCCATAATCTATCCGAGGATTCCTCCGTTTCAGAGTCCACCGGGTAAAACGGGATTAGCAGAGTTCATAGACAGGGAGAGGTAGTAGAGCCAACATGGCCTAGTGGTGTATTGACTACATGTTGTGGATATGGACAGAAGAGGCTTGTGTGTGTCTTTTTGAACGTATAGTCAAGTATTTGAATAGACAGGGAGTGTAAGATAATGAATCTATTTTTGCTCACCGGCGGTGTTTAGTGTAGCACGAGAGTTAAAATTAGAGCACCGACTACACCGAGACAAGAATAGGTAGATCGGGACACTCGGGGAGGTGAATAAGTTTTTTTTATTTTTCCTGGCAACTTGTCAGTTCATTTCATCCTGTCATACCTACGGATCCATTAGATACTATTTTACAAGGGATTCAACATGTAGTCAGCACAAGTACTTGTTCATAAATTATAATCCTTTAAAATAATGCCAATATGCAGCAATGGCTGAGGAGGCTGAGGATCGAGACATTTAAAAATTGTTCATAGCATCAAATTAGGATGACTGAATTTTAATCCTGTGTAAATTACATTACTATTCTTAATACAAGAGCCTTTTACTCTCTTTCAGTTCTTGTCCCGTGTGAATACAACTTTTCTTTTTTAAATTCCCCAACTACTTTTACAAAGATGGATCACTTCCCTGTTAATACTACGCATAGCAAGGGCTAGTGAGTTCTGTGCATATGCGGCTAGAATTAAATTACAATATCATTACAATCATCAACAGCTCTTTTGCATACTATACTTTTGAATTTTGATCCCGTTTTTACAATTCTAATCACCAAACTTTTCACACGCTTTTTCCCCATCCTCTATCCAAGAAACTAGAGTGGTTTAAATCTCAATATTAAAAGTAGGCTGAGCTACAGTAGGGAGTTTTACTCTTGGACTAGGTAGACTTTGCATCAGGACATAATTTATGTAGTAGTAAGTAGTAGCTGTAAGAATTAAATCAACATTTCAAACCCCACCCGACTCATCAACAAAATCCCGACACCATTATTCACTATCGGAGGATACTCTAAACTCCAATGTTAAAACAGTAGGACCAAACTACCAAGTTGTTTCATTTCCTACCAACTTGGCAAAGGAGAAAGGTGTGACTTGTATAGATTGTAAATTGTAAGTTTATACTCTATGGATACCCACATATTTATGTATATGCATATACTACATAAAGATGATATAGCTGACTGTACCTACTTTTTTTCCTACGTAATGCAATAGATTAGTAGATGTGAGTTGTTAGGCAGTTCCCAAGTTTTTCGGTGTGGTGGACGCGAGGAAACCTAATAAGGTCCCGCAGTAGTTCTCTCTCCCTGCTTCTTGTAGCTGAATCTAAATCGGGTTTTTCGGTGTCACACACAGATACACAATACACACTGAGAATCCCCGTCTCTCCTACACAGAATATACCTAGTCCACACTCCTTTTTACCACATAGTCTCCCAATTTAGTCTTATCAACTCTAATACTGACAGAGATTCACTCGCCAATTTTTTACTTCTATCTTTCTCTGTCTTATGCGCTTCCGAAGCACAAGATGAGATGGATGAAAGCCGAGTCGCTTCACTCTAATACAGTCCTTTATGGGTAGTTGGAGAAATAAAAAGAAGAGCTAGGGAATCAAGCCAATAATAATAATATCGTCCACCACTTATGAATAGAAGGACCGAAGGGTGATGAGATATCAGAGCCTCGGCTAAGCTTTCCACCTTGGTCTACAAGAGTCCACATGTCACAAGGGCAGAGGTGAAGCAGCTGGACTCCGAGTGGAGAAAGTCACACGACTTCTCTACAAGGGAGACATGACAGTAACAATTGGAGGTTTGGATGGAGAAAAAAACTTTCTCTCGTCTTATTCCAGGATGATGAGAGTGACAGGAGAGTATCAACTGTCAACACAGTATGTCTTGAATACCACAGAAGCTCCACTCGAGTTCGTAATTCCTGAGGGGAAAAACTAAAAGTAAAAAGATATGAATGAATACACAAGGACTTTCTCCCGAGAGGACACTTTCTAGCCCTGATGGAGGCAGTGGGGGCAAGGAATACTTTTGAATATAACTCTGCTTGGGCAAATACTGGGGCCTAAGTACATTCTATTATTACTGTTGTTATTACAAGCATTTCTCCCACTGCTTTATAGTGTCATGTATATGAGATGGTTGGAGCGGCGGAGTTTCTTGTACATGGCTCTGGGATTTTGTAACTGGTTGGAATCTCTTCTCTCCAGTGAACTAAACTCGAAGCTGGAAGGACGAAGAGGGTTAGTGAGAATTAAGTAGGAAGGACAGACATGAAGTATAAAAGGGCATGCTCTCTCCACCACTACTCACTGCCATACACAGCCTATGATGAACCCCCCTCAACTTTTTATTCCATGTGCTCCCTCAATCTTATCCAGGGATTTCCTTACCACCAACTAACAGCTAAAATATATCCACAGACTTGTGCTTTCTCCACATTTGGCACAAATATTCCACGACAAGAAACATATAATCCATCCTTACACGTTCGTATACATGCTGGCTCTGCATGTTTTCTCTACTGGTCGTTAGAGACTGGGTGGGTGCATCCAGTCGCGTATTGGCATTGCCCAAATGTCGAGAGGCTGCGAGGAAATTTCATAAATACAAAATAGTTCAAGATGATATTATGATCGGTTGGGTGAGTGACAGCAGAGTTTGGAGGTTTGGAGTCTCGGTGAGGACAAATGACATGGCACAAACAACTTGTCACCCGGTCACTCGTGATCTGCGGTTCGTATTGTGCATGAACTTCTTCAAGGTTGGAGAACCACTCAACCGCTTATGGTTTAGTGGTCTCTCGATCTGGTAGCAAATTCAGAGGCAAAGATCAGGAAACTGACACTGCGGATTGGAATATAAACTCAGTAGGTAAATGGGTTCAGGGAAACATAAAGTTAACCAAACTTGACTGTGGTTCTGGTCTGTTGTTTATATCCAACGACTCAAATTCACTCAAAGACAACGAATCCCGACCAAAAGTTCAAGGATTAGAAAAGAGGGTGAAAGTGGTCAAATTTTAGGATCTGACGGGCGAGTAGAAACTTAAGAGCGTCAGATTTTGGGACGTGGTTTACGATCAGCCCTTTGAAGTATTTCTGATTGAGGATTATTTTTCGTAAGAGAAAGAGAAAAACGAAACATATGACGATGTTTGGGAGTCGGAAATTGGATTTTCAGCTGTTGCCCCCGTCTCATGAAAAAGACTTGTGCATACTTTTTCAGAATGTGTCTAAGCTAAGTTTAGCTAAGCCCAGTTACTTGAACATCCTGTGGAAATGCAGAAAAATCTGATTGACGAAAGTCTCGAAGAAGAAATTGGATTTCTCCACACTCTCAAGTTACAATGCAACACTTGATGGAACTATAATAATATTTTGAATTACTCTACTCCTATTTCCCAAGACTTGTACAAGAAAATCTTCCAACTTTCTCCTTGAGCTGAATAATAATCGAGTGGAGTCAATGCTATCTTGGACTTTTAGAGTTACTCACTGCACTGCCCAACACACAAGTCCGCAAGGGACCAAGCAAGCATCAAACCCATAAATCCTGTTGAATGATATCGATTGTCATTTTAAACCGGCCCCATAAATCATTCAAAAGACACAACTTCCAATTATTAAGAAAGATAGCTATCCCTTCCATTGCGTACAAAACGGTCATCAAGTCAAACAAATCCAAATACAATGCCATACAAAACAAACTCTTCCATCTACCAATTTATACAAACTTACAAGCTACACCGTTTTATGAATGAACTTCTAGATTTGAAACAAATTCCTTTCATCCCTCAACTTGAAGCTAGCTGGTTAAAAAACACGCTACTAAACTAATAACAGCACTAAATGCTAAATGCTGTCCGCTCAAAAGTCCCATAATTACATACATTTAACTGGCAAAACTTTCTCCTTTAACTCTCGTAGCCATAAGGTCAGGAAAAAATACTTTGGCTAAAAAAATAAAAGCAAAGAGCTGTCTCAATATTTGCCCAAGTCTTCCAGTTCACTCAATTCGAAAGCAAAAAATAAATCCCACTAGGGTTTTACTACTGAAGTACTCCTCCCCCGGTGCAAATTTACTTGTGAGAGCTCTCCATGCATATTCATAGGCCGATTTGGACACAAGACCTACAACCTCAACCCTTCTGGTAAACAACCCGACTTGTCTCTATATTTACGGGACTGGTAAATTTTTCATGATGCACCGTACTTATACTCTCTCTTACTCTCGAGCCCAGGGTATTCCTTATCCCATTACTTTCCCTGCAACTCTTCACCTCTGCTCGTAGTTGGATGACTTTGATATTGGACAAGAGGAGTAAAAATAGTAGTAGAAATGAGTATAGGCCAGTGTAAAGAAAAACATCGGAGGGGTATTGGAAGCCAGGTAAGTGAGAGAGGACGAGGCTGTCAAAGACAATAAACAGTACGAGATTAGTCTTGTCAGGGATTCCTCATAGCAAAAGATAACATGGAATAGTTGGAAAGTCAGTATATATTTAAAATATGCTTATCTTTCATTCCTCAACTTCGTCCTAATGGTCTTCTAATTGGCTTACACAAATTTATTTGCGTTCCAGACCAGGACCGAGAGTGAATAGCTACTGGGTAACTCGGGAATCTAAGCCATTCTTATTTACGAAAATTTACCCCAGACAAAATCAAAGGTGGAAGCTCAAGGTGAGGTAGAAAAGTCTAAGACGGCTCAGCAAGCGTGTGTGGGTAGTACATTAAATGAACATGAGTTACTTATGGCTACATCCTCAGTTGTTCCACTATTGGTGGCACTGAGGACTGCAAATTGAATTAGAGAAAGCATTAAGTGAACCAATCGACATCTCCAAAAACTATTTCCTAAGAATAATAAATACCATGAATCCTCTGCCTCAATGAAGCTCTTACAAATGGTGAATACTGGGCCAATACTATGCCTTTTGGAAATCTGTGTTACAGTCAGGTCTGGCCAGGTGCTGGAAATCCCTAAAAACCCACAAAAAGCGGTTAACATTGTGGGATAGGGGAGTTTAACATTGCAGGATAGGAAAATCCTAAAAATCCCAAAAAGCGGTGCTCGCGCGCTTGCACATTTTCTGGCTTAAGAATTTGTTTAAAACTCTGTAAGGCCTGAGCGGTACGAAGATTGTACTTTGTTAAAATACTCACTTGAAGCATAAGATTGTAAATCCATTATTCAAAATGAATTACCTATGAGGATTCGTTGGAAAAGCCTTACCATTTTCTGAGATATTAACCAGGAAGTGCCAGGAACACACATACTCAATCCTTTGAGAAGGAAGTCCATTAAAGATCTAAGCTTGACGAACATATACCGTGCAATCAAAGAGTTTCAGACTTATAGAAGATGTATAGAAGATAGAATTGGTGAAAGGAGAGAAACGAAGTATATTTCTCTACCAAAAAGATTTTATTGAAGAGATACACGCGGGTACATTATTTTGCAAGAAGATTCCCTACCCGAAACTATAGAAAACTCTGTCTAAAACTAAAGACACTCGTAATTATCTATTTCAGATACAAATACCATACTAAAACGCACGGTTCATAGTCAAAGTACTCCACACTGGCATAGACTCGACACTGAATCCTCTTCATATATATTATCCACCGTAGTTTGTAGACAGCCCCTTGTTTCCCTCTGTAATTGGAGACAGTAAGTATAGAAAGGAGTCAGCCTTTCATTTCTACTTTCACCGGTCTCACCACCACCACCACTGTCTCCGTATTCATTCCACATATCTAAGAGAAGAGAGAGAAATGGAGAGTGGATGACGAAACGTGAAATGGTATTTGAGCAAGAGAGGAAAGACAGAGAAAACTGAGGGAAAAGATCGATATCTACTAATCAGTCCAAACTTGGAGTCTATACACCTCCCACACTATTTCAACAGTCACACCCCCTCAGATCCCACCAAGTCCCATACTACACTCGATTACTTATACATACGGAAAGTCCACTTATTCTTATTAAATATTATCTGGGCTACTGGGTTTACAACTTTCATTATGTTCCCTTCACCCCTCGCTCTAGATCTAGATTTTAGATTCTATTATTCCCGGCTCATGGAATTAATTCCTCATTCCATGTTATCTACAAACAGGATGTTTGTGGTCACCGGAATCTTACACTTGCTTGGACACTACTCCAGAGAGTGGACTATTGGAGGACAAGGTGGATTATAATTCCATATAACCTTGTTAGAAAATGTTGACATGGTATAGCGTACATAGGTTTAAATGTTCTGGAACAAATACATTACTACTCTAAGCCTACTTAGTAGATCTATTTTTTCCCAGACTGTTACATAATGGAATACACAAGTTTATTTTACTTTCTACAAGCCAATTTGATGCACAAGGACAAAGTTTATAGAAATTCATTCTCCTCCCTTATTTCTGAACTAAAGGACGAGAAACGTCTCGTGCCTATGTCCATTCGACTGAAACTCGGAAAAATTTATGCCGTTTTCATCTGTAGACCAAAGCCTTGTTTTCCGGCCAATTTGAATTCAGACGTTTGAACAAAGGAAAAGTTTCTTTAACTTTACTCTCAAGTATAACTTAAAAATCTTTAAAGATACAATAACCGGATGGTAGGTAATGCAATACAAAATACGAGCACTAAACTCCTAAAGGTATTTTCCCTATTACTTACTCGTAGTTTGTAGCCATTTGTGGAATTACAGAGTGGCATATCATGTCACAAGTAATGCACCCTGTAGTAGCAGTCTTTATACAGCTCTGTACATTCTGAGCTCCATCCTGTTTTTATGATTCCGCATCAAAAAAACTCATGTGCATAGCATCTCTGCATTGTACGTATAAAACTTGTTTGGGTAGAAACCGACGAGATTTATAAGTGGCCTTGGATAAATACTTAAAATAGGAAAGAAAGAAAATACTCACATAATATTTCCTTACCGATGCAATGTAGGTACGTAGTAAGAAGTGCTTTTGTACTCTTGTAAACTAGCCTGGTGTTTATTCAACAAGTTTTCTTTCTCCCAGTAACTCAATCTTAAAATACAATAGATTTCCGATTCCCCCTTTCCAGTCATTCGATCTTAATCAAATAAATACATCATGGTTCGGTTCCCAACGGGTCAACCACTGTCATGAGTAAAGGATTGAACAACTTAGATTTTGGAACTCTATGCAAGATTCTTCGTTCTATCTTCCTAGCTGGGCTGGTGGTCAACTTCCAACTCTACATGTATGTAATGATTTGTAATTCCGACCGTTTTGTAAATTTTAAGTCTGATAATGTTCTCTTATTTCTCAAAGGAAAGATACTGCAGTTTGCAGCTGTGGAAAAAACATTGGTGTGTATAACTCATAGTTATCTTTGACTCTGGGTGCTGCTGAGATCTTTGATGGCTGCGGAGGCTGTGCCTTGAAGAACTTTTCGGGAAAGCCGCATTCCTCCACTGACTGGGTCTCTCCCGAAGTACTTGACGTTGATATCCTGCCCCACTTCCAATCCTAGTGCACTTGGGTGTAGTATCTGCCACAAATTAAAAAAAAACAAATCACTTTCTCAATCCAACACTTACTGCCCCTTACAGAGCTTCCTTTTACAAACAATTTTTAACTGGTCCTTAGACAAGCAAGGACTTCTAAACAGTTCTCTTGAGTACACTTATAAAAGCATAAGTAACTGGAGGATTTTCATGGGTAGTTCGTGCTTTTTAAACCTCATACGTTTGCTCATCCAAAACGGATCGAGAAAAATATTCTTCAATTAACAATAAAAATTATCAGCTCTTCTATTTTTATTAAGTAATTAAAGAGGGGAGAGTTAATTGGATGGCCTAAATTATTAATTTGCTCACTGTGGCTATGCACCCAGAGCTAATTACTTACTACAAAAGATAATCAATTTAAAAAATGCATGAGATAGACCAAGAATTAGAATAACTGACGAGATGTAGACTGTGTATACATGCAGTAGCACCATGATCAATTTTACGACATAGCTTTTCCAAGAGTTAAAATTCAAAAGAAAGAATTAAACCCAGTTGTCCATGGCAAGCATGATTACCCACAAATTAGGATTCTCCCTTTATGTGTTTTTTTACAGTTTGGGTTTAACAGCAAGAGGACTCATCCCTGTACTTAAGTTCAGATTATTACGACCCGAGTCGTTAAAAGTCAATCCACAAAAACAAGAGCAAGTGCTAAGTGTATTTGTATGTATTTCAAGTGTTATCATACTTTCATACTTATCATCAAGAAGGGCTATTTTGGCACTTTATATTCATCGTATCAGATATCTTGTATTTCATTATTACCTTTCTCTGATCTAGTTGAGAATTATGAAGAAGGGCAGGCTGCATAGTAGGAAAAAGAGTGACCATAACCCCAATGTCTCGTAATTCCACGATTTTTGCTGAATAAATGGCTCCAAAATCTAGTTGCGGCTCACGTTCTTCACTCAAAAAATCATTAATCATTTCCTTAGCTTCGTCGAGGGCGATTTGATTAGGTGCGAAGATATTGTAGAAAACGTCGTCAAGAACTGTAACCTATATGACACATAAAATAAATTAGATTTCATTTAAGCTTTGAAAACGATCCATGTTTCATTGAGTTCAAGAGCTGACTTCAAACTTCTATATTATAATACTGGAACTACTTCTTTAGGACACAATAGTCCCAGCAACTACTTCAGAGAAGGACACTAAATTCTTAGTAACAAACAAGCGATAGAGAAGTACTTAGCTCTTCTGCCGCTTTAGTAGTAGTCACCCCAGACGACGACTATCTCCTATTTCCTAACTCGAATTCTGCTATCTACACATACTCAACCAAAAACTACAAGTCGTCTTATTAAATCGGGATCGAGTCTTTTATGTCAAGCCCTAGAAAGTAACTTGCTTTTTAAAGCTGAATAAAAAAGAGTGGGTTACCTGAACCCCCGTCTCCGAGGTAAGTTTCTTCAAATTTCTTCCACCTAAACCAATAAACTTGGCTCTTTTGTGAACTGACACTTCTAGCTTCTCCGTGACAGGCGAATTCTCTTTATTCTCCGACCTTGGAAGGACAATCGTCTTTCGCATAATATCTAGTATTTCATTTTTGGCATCCGTCCCTTGCAAAACTGCTTCCATCACGACTTTGAGTGGAAGGCCGGGAATTTTTATATCTGCTTGGAGTGCCGTGATCCCCTTTTTTGTTCCCGCTAGCTTGAAGTCCATATCTCCCATATAATCCTCAATTCCCAAAATGTCAGTGAGGAGCACATAATCGTCGAGATGTTTGGTATCCTGTCCCTGAAATCTGGAAACAAGGCCGATTGCGACCCCCGCAGCAGGTGCGGTAATTGGAACTCCAGCATCCATGAGGGCAAGACTTCCTCCACAAATTGAAGCCATGGAAGAGGAACCGTTGGACTCGAGAACTTCTGAGGTGAGACGAATGGTGAAAGGGAAATCCTTCGGAATTACAGGCCTTAAAGCTTTCTCCGCCAAAGCCCCGTGTCCAAGTTCTCTCCTGCCAAAAGCCATCACTCTTCCTGTCTCGTTCGTTGCGTAGGGTGGGAACTCGTAGTGAAGGAAGAAGTTCTTCTCTTTTAATCCTCCTGTGATGACGGAGACAGGATCAGACTTCAAAGCGGAATCAATTGAGTCAAAAGCTACAGTACAGAATACTTGAGTTTGTCCTCGTTGGAACAAAGCAGAGCCGTGAAGGGGCTTGAAGAGATCCACGCTGCATGATATATCTCTTAGCTGAATTAGAGATCGGCCGTCACATCTCAATTTTTCATCAAGTATTAGGTTCCTGAACACAGATTTCGTCAATTTACTAAAAGCCTCATTAACCATATTGGAGTCATAATCTGGAAAACTTTGTCGGAGTTTGTCCACCACATCCAACCGCACTACCGTCACAGCTTGATCCCTTCCGATCTTGTCAAATGAGAAATTCTGGAAGATGTCCTTGAGCTTGAGCTCCGCAAAAGATTTAGTAGCATTAGCCAAATCCTGAGGAACTTCTATTCTAGCCTTTTCATCAATTGGACGTTTCACTTTCCCCATTTCCTTTTGTAGCTTCTGAATTCCGTGAACCACAACCTGGCATTCCTTCACCCCTAGTTTAATAGCCTTTAGAAAGTCTTGTTGTAAGATACAGTCAGCTGTTGCATCTAACATGATCACTAAGTTTTGATTACTCGAGACAACCACAAGATTTAAAGTGCTCCGACTCATTTCACGGCGACTAGGATTCACTACAAGTTCATTATCTACCATACCAACTCGGACTGCCCCGATCGGCCCGTTCCATGGGATGTCTGAGACACTTAAGGCTGCTGAAGCTGCATTTATACTAAGTACGTCAGGATCGTTGATACCGTCAACTGCTAATAAATTACACATTATTTGCGTTTCACAAAAATATCCGTCAGGAAATAAAGGTCTGAGGGATCGGTCAATGAGGCGGCTAGTCAAAATCTCCTTTTCTGAAGGGCCGAGTTCACGTCGTAAGAAATTAGTAGGGATTCTTCCAGCGGCAGCTGCCTTTTGCTTGTAGTCTACAACTAAAGGTACGAACCCTACACCTGGTGACCCCTTGGCCTTTCCTACGGCTGTGACCATTACTGATGTGTCTCCTAAGGTTGCCACTGCACAACCATCTGCCATTCGGGCTAGTCGTCCGGTCCCTAGTTTTAGAATTTGCCTGGGGAAAGAAACACAAACGATACATTATTAATTAATAGTTGATAGAGCATAGAGTCAATTTGCAGAGTCAAAAGTTTTCAAAAAAATTCTTCAATGATGATTTCTTAGAAAAATAAATGATCAGACCAGAGACCACAGACGGGAAAACTAAATACAATAATAGCTACAGTTACTCATCATGGCTTTATATCGAAAAGTGTTTGTTTGTACTGTCGTCATTATCCATCATTAAATCCAATCCATTCGAAACATACTTTTACCTTTATCCCAACTTTAAAATATTTTTTTATCAAAGTTGGATGCTCAACGTCAAAGAAAAGATCCAAAACTTTTTAGCTAGTAATAAATTAATAAATAAAATATTTAAAAAAAAGTTGGATGTCAAATATTCAGAGAAGTCTGAGAAGTTATAACAAGAATAAATAAACTTTTTTAACTATTCAAGCAGAGTTGAATTTCTTTCATACATGCTTGAGTTTGGTAACTTTTTGGGAAGCATGGTTCCAAGTTTTCCAACCATTAGCAAACTTTTGTGGTGTGTGGTTTGGAAGGATCTAAAGAGCCAATTTTGTTACTGTGTTCAAGATCTATGCCAATCTATACTAGTTTATTTATAAAATAAGAATCATTGCGAGCATCGTTCTGAACCATCATATAATATTTGAAAAACAAGTAAAGTTTCAAAAACTTACCCATCGGAGAAAGTGACAGGGATCTCGTGATGAGTCGGACTCCCCACGGAGGAAAGCCATCTTCTTTCCGGCCGACAATTATTGTGAAGAAGTGTCTTAATGAACCTCCGACTCCACCAGTAAGGCCTTACCCCAACTACCATCTCACGGATTACTTTTATCTCTCAGTTAAATCGCTTAGAATTTAATATTAATGAATATTGATTGTCCATATCATTTTTAAAAGCTTTCTCTTTCACCGGAGCACACGATGAGCAAAGAAAGTCTTTCCACGAGATTGGGCTGAGCGATTCCCGCCATTTGGATGTGAACTATCGGGACTCGATGGTGAAGGCACAACTGCCCGACCTCCCAAAATTCTAATCTACACTAGTTTTTCTCAATTAAAAACATTGACAACTTTCTCCAACAACAATTTATAACTTCTCCAGGAACGGGAAAAAGGTAACGTTAATTTTTGTATCTTTCTGTTTAAATCACAGTCTATCATTTTTAACAAAATACTTTTCAAGAAACTAAGATCAGATAATTAAATTGATTAACGGGTGTCCGTATTTCGGTATACATTTACAATTCTGGTCTATCTAACTTGTTATTGTATTGGCGATTCAATTTCGATTTCAAAATTGCCTGTCCGTCATTAAAAAATACAAACACTAATGTTTCTTATCGATTATAAATCATAGTAACTTTTATTTAGGTACGTACAAATCCGCATGATGCATAAGGTTGAGATATCGGAGATCTGTTAAATATTTAGTGCGCTTTCTTTTGCATTTTGATTCAGGTATAGATAAGTTTTTCTTTAAGAAAAATATAGTATTGATAGGTTTGTATTTTGGGTTTTCCAGCTTGGACCGAAAGATTTCTGATTTGTAATTTTGAGAGTGAGACACTGGAGGGGGTTATTAAAGCAGAACTCTATAGAAGTTGTCCAAAAGTCCGTAGATAATTATCACTGAGGCATTCTTCCCAAAGTTAAGCTCATAGATATCGTCACAAATAGTATTTAAGTACTTCTTTAGTCTAGGATGTCTGTAAAAACACGCATAGGAGAGACGAGATTATAATTTCATGTATCTTCCTGAAAGTTAAGTTGGAACTTGGGATTTTTGGAACTCACTTTTCAATAGCTTCGCCTACTCCTTTGGAAAATTCATCTTTGTCATGCAAATGGAGACAAGAAGCTAGAGTAGTTATAACAGTTGCATTTAATTCCAATCCAAGAACTTCCACTGTTTGCTGTTTAGCCAACTTTGGCAAGATCTCTTGAATCCGACTCATAACCTTTAGTAAAAGAAAAGGACAAACATTAAAATTACAACCATCATGATTATTATTTAAAAACATTTTAGAATTGCAAGTCTACTTGGTTTTCATAACGTCGTTTCCAATTAGCCAGTTTTTCACGTTCTTGAACCAGGAAAGAAATATTAAAGGACGGAAGGCTATGGTTGCCCGCCGGAGCTGAGTTAGAATTAGGCTCCACTGAGGATCCAATTTGCTTAACTGCTCCACTTTCACTTCTCGATATTCCAGTCGCGTACACTGAACTTCCTAAGCTTTCGCTTCCAATTTCTAAAGATCGAGTGATAAGGTCAATCATGTCCTGTTTATTCATCTTCCGCTCATTGAATCTTTCAAAATTATAGAGAAAGTTAGTTCAGGCCAATTGATTACGATAATGAACCTGTCCATTTTGATATCTTACCTCCCTCTCTCCCAAATTCTAACACGAATATTACTGTAGTACTCTCCCTCTTTTAAAATCACAAGGAAAGTGGCACCGATTTCCTTACAGAATTCTTCGGCAGACTCTAATGTCTAAAATAAAATAAAATAAATAAATTATAACACCTCATTCATTGCTAAATACTAAGCAGTTTACAGATTAAATCATCTTGCTAATATACATTAAACATAAACAGACCTGAGAGTCTCCAAGAACGGAGGAATGAACTCCATGAGCCAGAAACTCTTTCATCAAGTCAATTTTTTCTTTCGACATGTGATGATGTCCCAAGGAACAAATGATAGCATCGACGGATCCTTTGTTTCCCCAGTCACTTTCATCCTCTCCTTCAAATCCAGCAATAAGCTTGTCCAACGATATACTAATTCCAACTCCACACTGCGTGAAGCCTCGGGACGTTACAGAAGTATCTGACTCTAACGATAGTACCGTCCTAAAATCAACACGGGAATAACACAGTCAATCAAAATCAGAGGAAGGTAGATTATTATTTGTTTACTCTATTTATAGATAAGGCACTAAAAGCTTTTTTTGCAACTTTGCCAAAATTTAACTAAAACTACCAGTCACTATGTTTCACGGCTCACCAACTCATGTAGATCATTCACGAATTCATTTAACGACTAACGACAAGGATAATTAATTTTTATAACAGGTGACTTAAGCAGCTTTACAACCTGAATGAGCAACCCGTTGGAGGAAGATCCCAAATTCTCATTAAAAACACCTGAATTCCCTTACTCAGTGGCAAGATGCCAAGAACTAGGACGGTACTTGGTGGCTGCAAAGGACCTTCAGAAAGGGGAAATTATTCTCCAGGAGCTTCCTTTAGCAGCAGCACCACAGAAAAACAGCTCATTAATATGTCCTGGTTGTTTCAAGATCCCTATCCTTCCAACTCCAGTAAGCCTAATAACCTTAACTAATACATAATTACTAGCCGTTATCTAAATGCCCGATCCCTACAAATTCTTTATTAGTGTCGTAAATGCAGATGGCCAATATGTGGACAAGACTGTCCAGGTTTCAGCCGTCATGCGATAGAATGTCGAGTCCTCAGTTCCAAGAAAGAAACATTGACGAAAAAATGCCGAGACTGGAACTCTGTGCAGGATAGTTTAATAGCAATAAGGTGTCTCAACCTAAAGTTTTCCGACAATAAAAAATGGACTGAGTTACTAGACATGGAAACGAACTGGAATGAATGGTCGAGGTAATTTTGATTACTGAGATTGCTGAAATCGTTTTTATCATTTTAATCCCAATTTGGAAAATACAGTAATGCTAGCCTAAATTCTTTCGGTATCATAGGTCGTCCTTGTATGATAATGCTAAGGAGCTAGTCAATACAATCAGAACTGAATTCCAGATCTCAGAAGACGCTCATAGTACTGACGAAGTTATGAAAGTTCTAGCCATTCTGGACATAAATGCTTATGAAATCAAGATGCCTGATGTGAATATACAAGGGGCTTACAAATTAGCCAGTTTAGCAGAACATAGTTGTGTGCCTAATGCTTTGAAATCAACTAAGAGTAAGTTGAGGTCTTGAAGCACATTACGGATATGTTTCGGCGCTTTAAACATGTAGTTATACAGTTGTGAAACTATTTTTTTAGGTGAAAGTCTTCTTCTAACTCTTCGAGCAGCAACAGATATTCCTAAAGGAGCTCATATTTCCACAACCTACTGTGACGTCTTGTGGCCAACTTGTCAAAGACAGAAATACATAAAATGGTCAAAGTTCTTTGTATGCCAATGCCGAAGATGTATTGATCCTAAAGAGCTGGGCTCTAATATTTCGTCTATGCTGTGCTCAAGATGTCCCCCAGGCACACCGCTTCTACCAGATCTGGAATCTGTCCCGATGAACGAAGGTCTATGGACCGACACATCCAAGGATTATCTCTGTCTTCAATGCAACTCTCGATTTTCAGCTAAGGAATGTGAAAGCATTCTAAGAACAGCAGAATCTCAGTTGCAGGAATTGGACAAAGAGTGTACGATAGAAAATCTATCTGCTTTCGAGGTATGACATGATAAGAAGAAAATAAAATCCGCCTTTTATACGTCCAGAATAAATCATTGATCTATCTACACAGGAATGGCTGGACCAATGGACTGTCACTCCAGCTGCCAAAAACACATTAAATTATATCCAGCTAGGTGATAAAAACACACCTTGTAGTGAAAACAATGACATAAAATTCATCTTTCTTCACCCCCATCATGCTCTTTGTTTGGATGCCTGCCACACGGTTTTTCTTCTATATTCAACGGAATCCTCTACATTGAATGAGCTACGAAGGAAGGAGTCACTGGGAACTCATTTGCTCCAAGCTACAAATTCCCTATTTCCAGGTTTGACATTACCTACATCAACCGAACAAGTGAAATTGGCAGCAAATTAGAGAGCGATTTTGTTTTTCAGAAATAGCCATGTTTCGTGGAACCATTATGTACGAGCTAGCAATAACCAAAGCTGCCTTGTTTTCTTGTCTGTTGGATGAAGACATGAAAGAAGTACCTGGTCTCAGAACCTTAGCACAGGTAAATCCCTAATTCCCTACCTTATCTTAATTGAAATTGATACATGGCGTGGTGGAGTAAGTAGGCTAAATTTACACTTGTTATTTTTCAGGAAATTATGTGGCTACTTCCAGAGTCATTGGACATTCTCAAATTTGAATCAGAAGATCAACCCGAAGGACAGCTATTCTCCTTGGGATTTAAGCAACTTGAGGAGTTTAAACCGTTTCTTGAAAAGGTGATTCCTAATTTGAAAGCTGAAGCCCCCAAAAACGCGGGTGTCAAAAATAAATAGCTTGAAATTTACCTGAAGGAGTGAATAAGAGCATCATATCTACCACCAGCAGCAATCACATCAACAGTCAATTTGTTCTTCCGTCTCTTTAGATTACACACGATTTGGAACAGTAGGCCACAGTAGATGTGCGAGCCAAAAGTCATTGTAGGAGCAACTGCCAAAGTACACTGCAGCAATAAAATAATCAAAGTTTGATGCATAAAAACATCTCAATAAATAAACACTGAATCAATATTATGAACACTTTCTAACCTTCAGTCCGAAACTCTCTATGTTATTTATCAGTATTTCCAGTTCATGAAGTCCTTGTTTTATACAAGAAGCAGCTTCGCCCTTTCTTTTCGAGATACCTTTCAGCAGACCAGAAATCTTGGTGAAAGACCCCTCAACTTCCATTAAAGTAAATAACATCGTAATAAAATGGTCTGGTAATCCCAAGCTGCAAAGATGCGTTTGGATCTGAGATTTTGATTCCCGTTCCACCTAAATCAAACAGTAAAGGCATCTTTATTATCCAGCCAGACCCGTATAAACGTCATGTTTCTCATAAAACCATTTTATGGGCATTGATACCTTAACATCCGCCAATATTTTTATTATCTGTTTATGATGTTCTTCATTCACTCCACAGTGCAGTAGAACACCTTGCAGTAGCTTTGTGTGACCCAGACGGATGGTGCAAGATTTATTTCGGAGCCATGGCAGTTCATGAATTATTTCAAACATTACAGACAACACCTCTGCATCTGAAATTAGGCTACCTGTGCAACCAGACAGATTTAATTCGACTGAATATCAGTATTTTCTGGCACGTTAAAACATTCATAATATAAACACCTTACCTTGGGATGAATCTATGATATCAAATGCACATTCTATCAGTTCCCGAGGATGAAGGCCATGCACTTTCCTTTCTCGAAAAACCTTGTCGATCGAGTATCGTTTCATGTGAGCAATTCCATAACGGCCAACATATCTGGCAAACGGAATTCGGAGATCATGAGGGATGGAGACAATGCTTCCACTATGACACATCAGATTCACACACGTATCGCTGCCCTCGTAGAAAGCAGACTTTGGCATCAGCAGCGGAGAATTTATTTCAGTTGCTCCATGCTTTTCAAAAACATTCTGAATCACCTGCTTGACTCTTTGCATAAAGTGCAAAGACCGAGCATGGTTAATATCTGGAAGAAGTTTTCCACTTTCCATGTCGAACGTAACGTCATCAACAGCAGAGAGCTTTTGCTTGAAGCAAGATGCCACTAAATACTTATAGGCTTTGCTTTGTGAATTATTCAGTGTTCTAGAAAAAATATCTCGCAGTTCAGCTTCTTCAAGATGAGGAGGGGGGAGATAGTCTGATTGCAGAAGTTCCAATGAAGTTGGTCGCTTGCTTGGCAGTTTGTTTAACAACCATCTAGAAAAATGTTATACACTTATGACCTTTTTTCACCAGTTATATGGATCAGTTGGATCACTTTGACCCGGACTTTTTTTATATTCTGGCCCCATGTCCCGATGCGGTATGATTGAAAACTCAGGTCAGTGAAAATTTTCTTCAGAATTGCTATATGGGCATGTAACGAAAAATTGTTTTACTACTCTTTGTCGTTGTATACTAGCCGATTAGAATGCAAATTTTACTACCGGTCAGTTTTTCGGCTTGTTTTTGAAAGTAATGAGTAAACAAGTGCATTAAGTTTTTAAACTAAAACCAAAAACCGGAAAATGCGGGTTTTCGGGCTATTTCGGAAAAAAGTCTCAGATATTAATTCAGAAAACCGCTAGTAAAAATTTCATTCTCATCGGCCAGTTAACAACGACAAAGATTGGTAAAACAATTTTACGTACTTTTAAAAAATTTTTCATTTACCTGAGTTTTTGGTCATACCGCACCGGAACATGGGATCCAAGATCCAAATCGAATAAAATGTCAGCGACAAATTACTTTCTTTAATTTTCGATTCAAATGACACTGAATATTTAAACTTTTTTAGTTTCTTACTTTGTTATATGAGTTACTTGAGGTGAAAGTTGCTGGTCGAAGTCGTTTGGAAATTCTACTGGATCCTTTCTCAACGCAGCAATAACTCTTACTCTTTCCATTGCAGTTTGTGGTGGATGGTAGAACATTTCGAAGAAGATGATTCCTAGACTGTATATGTCGACTTTCTATAAAAATAAAAATCCTCAAAATAACAATGCACGCAGCAAAAAAAAAACATTGACAACGCATTAAATCCCACCATAACATTTCATTACAAATATGTACCTGGTTATAAGAAATCTTGATACCGGTGGCGATTAATTCTGGTGCAACGTAAAGAGCTGTTCCAACTTGGCCAGTTCGAGATTCATCTGGAAAGTCCATGGAATGACCTCCGTAGTTTTCTTTTTCTAAAGTTTGAACTTCGTCAGAGCCCCTAATATAAACAATTTGAAAAATCAAGCACAAATATATTTAAAGTAAATGTGTAAAAAAGACTTATTTAATTTAATACTTCGTAATTATACTCGACGTCGCCAATCCAAAGTCTCCAATTTTTACTGAGTCGGATGAGTCTAAAAATATGTTGACGGCTGCAACAAATAGTCATTAAAATCTTAACCCCAAGAATACCCAGGCCTTAATAAATAAAATAATATCAGAAGTACGTTTTAAATCCCTATGAATCATTCCCTGTTGATGAATGTGGACTAGTCCTTCAACTATTTCTCTGAATAACCTCCAAGCTCTATCCAAATCTTCGCTTAAGTTGTCATCAATTGCAGTTCTATTTGGTGAACAAATACACACAACATCAATCCGAAGAATTCATAAACTGCAAAACTTTAAAAAAAATGAGTAAGGAAGTTCACCTAAGAGTGCTCTTTTCACAGAATTCCATCTGAATGTACATAAACTGAGATTCTCTGATAAAACCCGAAAATGATAACGGCTCACTACTCTTTTCAATTTCTTCTTTTTCCTTTGGAATATTGCCGTTCGTAATCTTACAGTCGTTCGTGAAGCTGGAATCTTCTTGTTGATCTAAACAATTATCACTTTCAAATACAACTTCCTCTGAATCTGCATCAATTATCCGTCTAAATACATTAAACAATCAATTTAGATTATAACTGTGTTTAATCTCTTTTTTGAGCTCATAAAACTTACAAAAACGACGTTCCAAAAAGATCCTCATCTTCCTCGCTACTATCTGATTCTTCACTTAAAGGTCGATTTGCTACCGAAACACTCCATTCCGAATCGTTCATTAGAGCAGCAGGGGCTAGTTCTTCTACATTATCCAGCATTCCTAACTGTAAGATTTATTCAAGCAAATTATAAAACAACTATAAGACTCTATGATACTTCCCACCACTATATCCGTCATTGACTGGTGTAAAAAGCTTGGTAAATTGAGTAAAGTTGGTATTGACAATACCAGGCAACTTTTTGGGTTAACAATTTAACATGGACATTTCCTTAAGACCAATGTTATTTCGATACTGGGAAAAAAACTTTTTCCAATAATATCGATGACAGAAGTTAGGGTCATTTATCATCCCTAGAGACTAAAATTTAACTAACGCTGTTCTGCATAAACGGATTGGTGGTCTTGAACCGCACACACGGCTGGTTTTGGTTTGGTTGATTTGGTGTTGTAACATCTGTAGAGGGTGTTTCGGTGCTGTTTCCTTCATCGTCACTTTCAATCACTGTTTCGATCCAGGAGTTGAAGTAACGAACAACGTTTTCGTGATTTAATTGAGACAATAGTTTGACTTCCCTTGTTATCTTTTTATTTAATTGTTTGTTCTTCGGGTTCAACCTTATCCGTTTCAACGCGTATATTCGGCTATCCAACTTATTTTTCACCTTAAATACAAATCCAAAACTTAATACCTAATTTATAATTTATATGACTACTCGAACCAGACTATATACCTACTTGAATTACTTCGGTTGCAAATTTTTTATTTATTCGACTTGAAGTAAATATCCAATATTACCTTCAGTACATCTCCAAATCCTCCTTTACCCAGCCACTTGAGAATTTCAAACTCATTTTGAACTCTAGAATGTCCTTTTATGAAATTAGGTAGAAATTGATTGTCTCCTTCGTCTTTCGGGTCATTCTTGTTATCCTATTAGATAACATCTTTTTAATCTCATACAGTAATGATAAGAATTCAATTTTTCGATACAGTCGTGTTCTATTTAATAATTACCAAATTATTCTCTTCTTGTTCCACACTATTTTGGCGAAAAAATCGTATCGTTGGTCCTTTCTGCAACGGCATTTTAATAAACGCGTGTTCAAGCAAATCGGTTGCAGACCATCTGGAATTTTCTATGGAAGTTAGGCATCTAAAAAAGGTTTCATAAGTAGATTTATCACTCATTAATGTTAGGGCTCCATATTTTGAAGAAAAAAAATTGTGTTAAGTGTTACAAGTTACAAACCTTTTGAGAAAGTCTTGAAGCTCTGAAGGGAACGTTGACGGAATTTCTGGAGGATTCTGGGCGTACTGGCCTTTGATTAAACTTAAAATTATCACACCAAATCGATAAATATCACCTTTCTTCCCTCCACGGCCAATCGACGGTGGGAATTTATCAGGAACTTCGGGGAGCTTGCCGAAACTCTGATAAAGTTCACAGATTTTTCTTTCCACTCCGTAGTCAGTCAGTTTTATCTCTCCTAGGGTTTAAAAAAAAATATGAAATTCAGTAAAAATTTCCAGTACTTGGGTGTAATATAATTATCTAATTTAGTACCATTAGTGTCAAGAAAAACGCTGGTATCTCGCATAAACCTGTGAACCACATCGTTATCGTGGAGAAACTTCAATCCTTGAAGCATGCCTTTAGCACAGTGTCGAACTAGTGACAAATCAAGAGCCAGAGTATCTTGCAAATATGACTGCAGAGTTGTTCCTCGCACGAATTCCTAATGTAATCATATTTAGCATTTAAAATCATTATTTTAAAAATATTAAAAATTGAGAATTTTAAGTCAGGATGTTATATTACCTCAGCTAAGTATACGTAAACTACACCTGGTTCATCAAGTGGTGAATCAACTTTTATTCCGTAGTAGAGTACAATATTTGAATGTTCCAATTTCTGAAGCAGGTTCATTTCTCCTTCCCAGGAATTTGCCTGAAAAAAATACATGTTTGTTAAAAATATATAAGTCGATGTTGAGTCGGATACATTTACTAATTAATGGAATTTACATACTTGTTTTACTAAACCATCTAAATTCAAACTGTCTCCTCCTCCACCTACTGATTTAATTTCTCTTCCCTTCTTATCCAGTTTTGTCACAAACTTCCATTCAGAAATGGCAACAAGACTGCCATTTTTGGACATTCCAGCAAAAACGGTTGAACCCCGACTACTCTTGCCTAGTAAAAGTAATCCATGTTGGACATAATTCTCCAGTTTGGATGACCATGGATCACTTTGTCTCCCTTTTTTTTTTCACCTCATGTTTCGATGCAGTCCGACCAAAACTTAGGTCATCAGTGAAAAGTTGTTTTAAAACTGCTAGAGGCATTTTACGAAAAATCTTCTTCTTAAGCGTTGTTTTCAAAAACATTTCCCCATATTTATTCAGAGATCGTCTAGTAAAATTATCATTCTAATCGGCCAGTAAATAACGCCAAAAAGGTGTAAAAAGATTTTTGTGTTCAATTTAATCAAAAAATGTTTCCCTGACCAGCGTTTTCAATCATACCGTATCGTAACATGTACTCAAACCCGAAAAATGTCGGGGACAAGGACAAAGTGATCCATAACTGGTGAATTTGGCGTTGAGTACACTCAATACACATTCCTCTAGCAATGAAAAATCCATGCTTTGAATCATGAACTGTAAGGGATGATTTGCTTACCAATAACTTCACCACGATGAAACTGAGTATATGATTTTCCACATGCGAATTCTAAAATTGTTAGCTCTGAAGATTCTGAATTGGAGGATTCGCTTCCCTCAGAATTACTCCGGCCCCTACGACCTCCAGATATTGATTTACGTTTGGTTTTTATTTTCCAGGAGGGTGGGAATCCATCACCTTTTACAGGCGAAGATTGAAGGCTTGAAGAGGGACTTAAATCCTCAGGCTGAGATTTTCGTTGTTCCTTACGCTTCCTAATCTCTTCTTTCAGTTCTTCCTGTTTCTTCAAAACTTCTTCCTTGATGACCATTCTCTGTAAAAAAAGTTCTTTACAATTCTTGATTATGTTATGCATTAATTATTTCTTTAAGCTGCTCAGCTTACTTCTTTCTCCTTCAGCTGTATCTGGATTTTCACACTCTGTTCCTCTAATTCTTTTTTTCTCATTAGCATTTCGTCATGAAAGGAACCAGTAGGTCGTTTTTGGTGTTTGTAGAGGTAAGCCTGGTAAAGTCATAACAAAATAATTTCGTTTATGTCAGTATATGCTATGCCTAATAAGAATAAGGTTGTTATTTAACAGAAAAGACGTAAGCACGGCTTACCTCAGCAGAAGTAAGAAGTTGGTATATCATAACTTCTCCAACCGAATTCTTGGCAAGATTGTGCAATTCAGATTCTAGCTCCAGGACTTCGTTTGAAGATAAGCCTTTGTTTTCTTGAATCCAAAGTTGTGGAACCCTAAAACCACAAGAATATAAGTCCTTCTGAAATCATATAATGCTCAAAGAAAACCAAAACTTCAACTACCATTCAACGATGACTTACTTGAGGGGATACTCATGTGGAATTTTGAAGTGAATGACAATAAATGTAAAGGCTTTGTGACCATATGCATCTCCGCCCCCGCTACTTCCCCGTTGAGGAAGCAGTCGAACCGTGAATTCAAAAGGATCTTCTGAGTTATTGTCATCTTCTTTAACATCCCCTACGTAAATCGCCTGCAGGAGACGAACAAATCCACAAGTAAGTTTAAAAAAATCCCGAAATGACATCAATAGCTCCATCAAGTTAATGGCAATAATCCTCGTAACTTACTTTGATGACTTCGATTTCGTTTTGTTGGCACAGACGAATATCTTCTTGAGACATTTGTGACGGTGAACTGATACTCGGAACTCACACCTAAAAATCATTTTCATAATTCATACAATTAAATATTCATTCCCAAATTCTTTACCATACACAAAGATAAGTTGAAACCACTCTTCTTACGTCTAAGAGATCACATTAGATGTGATGTGAGAATGGAGTTGATTAAGCTATTATCCAGGGTCCACCTCTTCCTTATCGGAATTAAGATGCGTCCTTGTCCAAGCGGACTCCAGGACGTTGGAGTTAGAAACCACGTTGAGGTTGACCATATGATTGACTCTGACTTTCTCAGTAGCTTACTCAGTTGATAGATTATAAAAGTCCTTCAACTTTGACCTTGGCGTTTGTACTGTGGACTAACTGCCTTAAATATGAAATGTCAACTCTCTACCACGACTGCCACAGACGCTTAATTCAGTTCTTCAGTGTAATCTACCTATCTTGCTCTAGCTTTTTTAACCCCCCCAGTTGTTTTCTTTTGTAGTACTTGGGGAATTTGGATGGTGTATGGAAAAGTTAATATTCGAAAATCATCGATGGGTCACATTGTAAACAAAATGTAAGACGAAACTTTTGTATTTAGATATGTGAACACAAACAAACACCTGTACCAGGTTAGCTCCCACTATTTCTCCTTCTGGCTTGAAATTCAAGTGGATTTGGATTTACGCACATGAATACCAAAATTCCCGCTTTCTCTTCAACAAACAATACGAAGTTTTTTGCTGTAGCGATTGTTGTTTGGACTTTATCTACTTTCCTGATAAGCGTCGTCGACGTTACAATTTCACCCACATAACATGCCTAATAATTACAGATTATTGAGGGTCAATCTAAGGTCAAGGTCAACTCCATCCGTCTAAATTGCTTCATAGCAAACTAGTTTGAGAATATATTTTAGGTACTTGGGTTGAAAAATAAAAGTCTGGGTACACTGCATATAGGTTTGAGTCTAGTACCATGAAAAGGCATACAAAAATGTACCACTTTTGCCGGCACACTTGCCGAATTGCCTCAGTTTCACAGAGGTAATCAATAATCTAAACAGGTTAGCAAAGTCGAATTCAACGCTTCAGCTCGGGGCAATACACATAAAGCTAGAGTGGAGGCCTGATTGAGTACATTCAAGCGAGATAGATTATAAGAATTGGTTTGAAAGAAAATGAGAACCTAGTGAAATATTTAAACTGTACATGTATCGAGAATTTCAAGTTTAAAAGCTTCTAAATGCGTATACACAAAATGCCACTACACATGTGTTTGTCCCAAACAGAATTATTTATTAAATACGCTTTTAAATTGGTAAAACTAAGAAACTAGCTACACGTAACAAATATATCAATTCGTTCAAACATCTGCGACAGGAGCAGTAGAGGAATCTGTCATAGTTTCGAAAAAATTGCAGAATCTTAGGAAGAAAATATTCCTCCCGAGTTCAATCAATGATGTTTCCCTTGCCCCTTATCAATGATTACACTTAACGTCATTTACAAGATTGTATAAAAAGAAGAGGTTGAACACTGAAGACGGATGAAAATAAAACAATTTCAGGGAGATGATGCTTTAATTATCCTTCAGTCTTGACCTTGGCCACGGCTCTATAAGTTCCGACCACCACTGCATGATCTCTTTCATATGGCTCAAGCGTCAACTGTTCTTGGGGCTTTAGTTTATCGGCCTGCAGTTTCTTTACTTCTTCAGCAAAGACTGCTTCAGGTTCTGCTGTCGAGTCGATACAGTTGGCCTACAATGTAATACAAAACAAATTGTTACCATACCTTGAAACTTGGACAAGCAATAGATACATAAAATGTATAGAAATTGGCTATTGGCTTTAATATTGAACCCATTTCATTTTTTGACAAATTATTTGCCCCTTATTCGGCTTGTTTTTGAAAGTATTCAGCTGAAAATTTTTACATAGCCTACTAGTATGGTCTAAACAAACATGTGCATAAAGTTTTTAATTTAAAATCGTAAAATCCGAAAAAACTGAAAATTCGGTTGTGTGGGCTAATTCGAAAAAAATTCCCCAGATAATAATTCAGAGAACGTCTAGTAAGAATTTCATTTACCTAAATCGAACTACAAACAACGCTTAAGTGGGGTAAAACGACTTTTCGTAAATTGTCCCAGAGCACCTTCAATTTTTTTATCGTTTAATAGTTTAATTAGTTTTTTATCATACCGCATCGGGGGTACCAGATGCGAAAATGGTAGTGGGTCTAGTGTGGTTTAAATTAGTGGTTTTTACCTTAATGGAAATGACAAAGTGACCCCCATTTTTCAAAAAGTACTGAGAGTTCAGGGCAACAATTCGAGCTTGGTCGGGCTGAGCAACATCAGCAAAAACACAGTCAACCATTCCAACAAGCATTCGATATTTGTGGGGATGCCTTGCGTCCTCAATGATTGGGATAATATTTGTCCTCTTCTTGGCTACATTTAGAAGATCTCGACCGGACCTATGCGAAAACTCTACAGCATATACAAGTCCTTCCTAGAATAAATAAAATGAAAATATTGAGCCATTTTGATTAGGTACACCGATGTAATTCATGTAATCTATTTGCTATATTTATTAAGATATTAACTTACGGGACCAACAACGTCAGAAACATGCGAGACAGTAGTGCCTGAAGCGGCACCCAAATAAAGTACTTTGCATCCTGGAGGCATGTGGATCTGGTCAACTCCTCCTAAAATTGCAGCAGCCAACTTCGATCTGAACGGATTCCACACTCGGTACTCAATTTTAGTTCCATCTTCTGCCTACCATTATAGTGTATAGTGATAATAATGATTATTTTAAACCCATTACTCGTAACTTTAATTTGGAAACTTAATAGGCCACCTACGTCAACAGAAATACGTTTCTCTCCATAAACTGAATCTCCGATGACCATATTTCTTGTCACAAGAGCATCTTCTTTTCCTCTAGCAACGAACACTCCAGGGTGACGATGGGGCTCAATAATTACGTTCTTTCCTCCTCCCATACCACCACCTAATAAAATTTTGTAATTAGTTTTAGGATAATTTGCATGATATCTCTGAGTTTGAAAAATTAATTTTGCTAACCTCTGCCTCCCCGCCCTCCACCACGTCCTCTGTCCCCACCACGTCCACCTCGGAACCCTCCTCCACCTCTTGGAGAGCCAAATCCTGAAAATATTATCAGTATATCTTAATTTTAGATGCATTCAACTTTATTTATTTACACTTGCAACTTGGGACATTGCAATTGGGAGTGTAGGATATTGTGCGGTAATAATCAATTTATTGTTTTAAAAACTTACCTCCGCGACCTCCACGGTCTCCCCCTCCAAAACCACGTCCACGGCCTCCTCCAAAGCCACCTCGACCTCCCCTATCACCACCTCGTCCCCCTCCTCCAAATCCACGGCCCCCTCCACCTCCTCGGTCACCATAACCTTTAAAAAATAAATTTTATTAATTGGTGAACTTATGTTTAACTAATTTATCCCAATCGTTACAATAAATAAATTCAATATATTCATTCTAAATTGTTTACTGAAAACTCCTATACTTGACTTGACGATTATATTGTATTTGTTTGTTTGTTTATTGACACCAAGTTACCTAACTTAATAGGTCATTACACTTGATCAAAATTAAGTCACAAAGTAGTGTAGAGTAAATAGCCATGAAGTTACATTTGGAATACTTTTAGGATTTGTCAGTAAGAAGAACGATTATGATTTAGGTACATCAGTTATACGAAACATTTACTACAACAAGAACGTTATATCTAATATATCTATATATCTAACTGTATATCTAACTTTGAAGATCTTCAGGCAGAGGGACGATATCATCGTCTTATTCTACAACTACATAATACCAAATATAATGTCATCTGTGCAGCTGTTGTCTACACATTATTCAATTTAAATTGATTGCCAATTATGCGTGATTGTGAATTACGTTATTCACAATTCCACGAATGACGATACCCTTAATCTTTGTGCACCAACTCAAATGACATAGTTTCCCTTATTATGATATTTTTTTATTTTGACTTATGAAATGGAATACGCCGAATTGATTTTCATAGATTTTATACAAATCGAAAACAACACTTACCCATACTGAGGACTAATTTTCTGCACTTGTAAAGAATGAATTCAAAATAGTTTAGTCACTTGACAAAAAGTGTAAAATAAGACGCTTGTAATAAATGTGAAAAACAATTGAGTGCGTGTGTGTTGAGAAATGAATGCCAGAGAGAGAAGTGTGCACGAGGGATATGGTCAGCGTGACAAAATTTGAACTTCCCACCAAACAAAGAGTTGAATTTAGCTCCTCTCCTACTTTGCCCCAAGGACCGCAAGAGAGCAGAGGAAGGTAAGGAGACGAGGAACTCTGCTGGTGAAAAGGGAGTCTACCCGGCCTACTAATTCATCGCCCTCTTGGATACTCAATAGACTGGGAGAGACTGGTAAATCCAAATTCGGATCTTTTCTAGTCCTTTCGCCATCTTTACGCTTCAATTATTCAACCTTTGACCTCTTACCTTCCTAATTGGTAAGATACGCTATTTATTCTCTTTTTATTGTCCAAATACATTTCACGATGGGCCAAGGAATCATTGGCTTTTGATTTATCCCAGAGATTTTGTCTTAGTAATTTGTAAAAAAATCTGGTCAAAATGAAATCGATGAATGTGCTAAGGAGATGTTAAATTGTTAAATAATGGTTCGGCAGATTTTTTTTTTTCATCTACATGTGGAGTAATTTCTATTGCAAGTATTGCAACCGTTAGAGCCCCTCTGACCTCCACTGTGGACGATGGCTCTGGAGGGACTGACAAATTTTTCATTTTATATTCAACATTTTCCCTAAATGTTTTGATTTTTTCATGGAGGATTCTAAAGAGTACGGGATAGGAGTTACTTGGTTTTTCTGACAGTCGTTATATGTTTCGATTCGAGGGATCCGTTTATGTGTTATGAATGACGCTTTATAAATCACCGGATAGATTTTACAACGGTGTTAATACATAATATTTTTATTTTGTGTTTTGAGTTGTTTTTAAAATGCTGGATCGGAAAAATTACTACTGCTTTGATATGATGATAGATCAAATATGTAATGTTTATGCATTCGATAAATCGATTGAATTGGTCGAGTGGAAAAAGAATTGAACTGGTTTTGGAGTTACATAAAAGAAATTCATTTACGAATGACGATAATTGACGAAAAAAATTATTTTTATTGTATCTTGGAAATCTTGGTCTTTCCCCTTTTAATATTGGTATTAATTGTGATGTCCTTCCGTGTGATTGCAGATAAATATAAACATGTTGGGTCAGAAGAGTTTAATGTTGCTCCAGGCTGGAGTTCCAGTATGGAACCAACAGAACTCGAGAGGGATGGCGACGCTGAAGATGATCTCTCTTCGTCTCAAGTCTGTCAAGAACATCCAAAAGATCACCCAGTCCATGAAGATGGTGTCAGCTGCTAAGTTTACTAGGGCTGAAAGAGAACTTCGAGGCGCTCGACCCTTCGGAGAAGGATCCCAAGCTTTCTACCAGAAGGCTGAAGTTCAAGTGCCAGAGGATGCCAAATATAGGCTAATCGTCGCCATCTCTTCTGATCGTGGTCTCTGCGGAGCTGTCCACTCCTCTATTGCTCGAATGATCAGAGTAATTCCTTTAATACTAATATGATTTACGCTTAAGTTGTTAGTGATATTGTATCCGAACTTATTTGCATATTTGTGTTTATTCTTTAATTTATTGCAGAATCAATTGCAAAACTCAGCGGACAACGTTAAGATCATCTGTGTTGGAGACAAAGTTCGAGGAATTTTGCAGAGATTGTTCGCTGCCAATATTCTCTTTTCATGCAAGGAACTTGGCAGAAAACCTCCACAGTTTGAGGCATGTCATCAAATCATTGGATTACAATTTTTCAATATAATGATTAACAGTATTTAGAATTGTAAATAATGTGTATAGGATGCGTCTAAAGTAGCCAGCCAGATTTTGGACTCTGGCTATCAATTCGATTTTGGTACTATTATGTACAACAGGTTCAAATCTGTTGTATCCTACCAAACGAGTGAAATTCCCCTGTTCAGTTTACCCACCGTCATGGCAGCGCCGAAATTGACCGTCTACGATTCGCTCGACGCAGATGTTGTCCAAAACTACTTGGAGTACTCCCTCGCGTCTCAGATTTTCTACGCAATGAAAGAAAACGCTTGCTCTGAACAGTCCTCCAGGATGACTGCTATGGACAACGCTAGTAAGAATGCTTCAGAGATGATTGAAAAATTGGCACTCACGTTCAATCGAACTCGACAGGCAGTCATTACTAGAGAATTGATTGAAATCATTTCCGGTGCTTCTGCTCTATAAGAAATTCTATAATTTTCCGGAAAAACGTAGTAAAATATAATGTAATTATTTAAAATGGAGAATAATTTGAAAGATGTTAGCGAACAAACTGCCTCATCATTCTTCTGCAAAGGTATGTAATAAAAAGATTGGTCATGTATTCAAATCGTCATTTAAAAGAAATATCTTCGTTTATTTGTGGCTAATAAATACTATAAATATTGTTTTTAACATAACTCAACGATTTCCTAGGGTTTGGAGCTTAACAGATTGATAAATTTAAGTTACGAAGTTGAGTTGACCTTGCTGCACTAATTTAAGGCCTACATACATTTTTTATCAAGGGCTATATAGATTTTAAACAACCCTACTGTCAAACGAAAATAAATGGACATTGGTCTTATACTTGTTCTTCTAATTAAGTTACATTTCACTTAGCCCATGTAACTTTATCCTACAAACCGCACGAAAACTTTAAGGAAACTTAAATTCCCCATTTATTTTGGTTTGAGAGTAATTTTTTTTGTTCATTCATGTTATGAAACTGGAGATCTTGAGAAGACCCATTCATAATCATAAACCAAGGCCACTGCTCTCTGCATAGACTGAGCCGGCATTTACTTCTGGAGTTGGAAGTACATTGCCGAAGGCACTACTAATATGCTAATCTATATAGTCATTTGGAATTAATTCTTCAAGTTTCGTGGCAGTGAAGGGGAATGCAGCAGGTGGCATTTAACTATCAATTATAAGCGAAAAACCACGTTGGATTTATTTTATTCCCATTCAATCGTCTTTAAAGCAAAACTAGACGGGGTGTTTAGCAGACGATTATTCTGTAGCAAAATCACATTTTACAATTCTGCAGACGAGGGCTGACATTGATCAGAAATCCCCACAAACTTGTGACTTGGTATATGAATAATGTATATTAATTTAGAGGAGAGAGATCAACTAGGAAAGAGATGATAAGCTAGGTGCATCTCATTTATATCAAATTATTTTTCTAATAAATTAATCATCAATCATGGGTGAAGTTATTTTGCACCATTAGTTGTGGTCGAATAACACTTTCCTGTGACTATTTTTCGTAATTTGCTTCAATTTACTTACTTATTGTAAAAACGAAATCGGAATTGGTAAGCTAAATTCAATACTGTATGAAATATAAAGTATTTGCAGAAAACATTTAATTTTTGTTAATTTTCAGAGTTACTCTTTTGATTCTCGGAATCATGAACGGACCCCGACATTTTCGCGTTGGATCCCGGAAGAGCCATGTAAGACCCGTATTTATATTTAAATTTAATTCGTATTTCTTTTTTTAAGCGAATTAATTTTTTATGTTGTCCATCTGTATAGCTAGCGATGATACAGTCGGAATGGGTAGTGGAAACGCTACAAACCCTTCATCCTGGAGTCACTTTTGAAATCAGTCAGTGGACAAATAGATATGAAATTATATTGAGGGCTTGTACGTGTTTGAATCTTTTCATTAGCAATTGATACGAAGGATTTGGTATGATATTTATTTGCTAGTCGGGATCAGCACAACTGGGGACAAAATCCTTGATGTGGCTTTATCGAAAATAGGGGAGAAGAGTCTATTTACTAAAGAGCTCGAGTTGGCTCTCATACGGAAGGAGATAGATCTGGTAGTCCATTCTTTGAAAGACTTACCAACTCAGCTTCCTGATGGTCTTACCATTGCAGCCATATCAGCGTAAGTCAATTTTCCAACATTTTCCTTTGAATATATTTAATAATCCTAAAAGCTCTAAACTTCTTAACACTTCATATAAAACGGTGTCAGGCGATTAAAACTCAGCGATTCATAGCCGGACAATTAGTACAGAACAGTTCGTCCCAGTAATAATTCTTAGCTAGGGTAATTCATCCCAAGTACTAGTATACGTATTTGATAAAAAAAAATAAGGAGTTTCGATTTGTAATTTTTTTAACGTATTGGTTTTTCTATGAATTGTTCTTGCCATGATGAATCGACCTGGATTCTAGATAATAATATTGTTGTATGAATTTATTTTTCGTGACAGACGGGAAGATCCTAGAGATGCGGTGCTATTTAGTCCAAAATTTAAGGTAAAGAATTTAAAAGCTTTACCTCCAGGCAGCAATGTAGGTAAGAGATAAACTAATTCAAAAGGGGGAAATATTATAAAGTTGAATTTAATTGATTTGTTAGTGATAAGATACTATCAGTTCTTTTTTTACCCAAGGGACAAGTTCTCTGCGAAGAATTGCTCAACTAACTAGGCGCTTCCCACATTTATCATTCATCGATGTTAGAGGTAACTTGAATACCAGGTTGAAAAAGTTGGATGATCCTGAAGGTCCATATTCTGCTTTGATATTGGCAACAGCGGGGGTTAAGAGGATGGGTTGGGAGGATAGAATTGGACAGGTGAGGATTCTTTTAGCTAATAACCGTTTTTTGTTGGGAATGCCCGGATTATTTTTGTTTTGAATTTAGCATTTAGAGTGGGAAGATTGCATGCATGCAGTTGGACAGGGTGCCCTAGGTGTTGAATGTGCTGAGGACAATGAAGACGTTATTAAGTTGTTAGAGCCGTTAAATGACGCTTTCAGCTATTTTGCTTGTCTGGCCGAACGAGGGTTTCTAAGAACCCTAGAAGGAGGCTGCTCTGTTCCCGTCGGTGTCACGACTTCCATAGAGGAGTCCAAAGGTCAACATTGGCTGACATTGCGAGGTTATTTTCACTTTGTGATTTTGTATGCATGGAGTTTTGGTTCTGCTTCTGAGTTTTCGAACTTAAAAAATGCCTGTACTTTTACTAGGTTCTGTTTGGAGCTTAGATGGATCTAAATCAGTGTGTCAAATTTTGAAAAGGAATCTCAATGCTTCAGAGGAAGAACAAAATCTAATCGAGGACAATGAAGTAATAGAAGACAATTTTAAGCTCACTTCCATGCATTCCCGAGTCTTTCCTTCGTTTAGCAAGGAAAGTGTGGAAATTGCCACAAAAACTGGAATTGGCTTGGCTCGCAAGTTGTTACGAGTCGGTGCTAAAGAAATCTTAGAGGAAGTCAGAGCCTCAAGCTAGTCGACTACAATTTCTCATAAAAATACAAAATAGGTATACAGTACCCTCCTTGACTATTTTCGATTCTTTAAAATTCAATAACTTAAACATTTTCTTATGGATTTCGATTAAAAAAAGTTTGTTCGAAAGCTTAAATAAATCATCAATGGTTCCTATGGGTCATTCTTTGACCATTGGTGATTTTTTTAATCTTTCGAACAAACTTTTTTTAATCGAAATCGTATCAGTATTTTTTAAGTTATTCAATTTAAAATTGCTGAACAATAGCCACAAGGACACCCACTCATCAATAATTTGAAAAATAAACCTATCCTCATTCCTCAGTGCAATGTTCAATATTAGGTCTTGTACATTATCTGTAGAAGATATATTTTGTTTTTAATCTTGATATCGTGAATCTCTTTTAAATCTCAGGGAACTATATATTACGGGAATTTAAAAAAATTCTGCTTGTGTTAGTTTTCGTCATTGTCAAACTTTTGTTGCTACTTAAGATAAATAAAATTGAAATTGAGCTCTTAAAAAACTGTGTTGAAACATTTATCATAAGCTTCTGATAATGACTTATTCACTCATAATTTTTAAAAAATCTGGGAAGGTTAAAGGTTATAAAAGAAATTAAACAGCGTAAAATGTTGTCTAATAATACTCATGGATTGTTTTAAACTACATGTTGAATACCAACTTTCTCTAAATTCAAGATAACTTATTTAGCGACGATTTGACAAGATGATACACCAACTGCCAACTTTTTTTCAACATACACAATCAAAAGCAATTTATCAAATGAAAGCATAAAATTTATGTACATGTATTGTACCATAGGCAACCTTTCTCGTTTTTTTTAGATGTTTCTTTTCACAATTTCCAGTGGAAGATCGTATCATTCGTGTATCTAAGACGCATTTTAGTGGGTCCAAAATGAAACATATCATCAATGTTATCATTTCTTAGTGAACCATATTGATTTCATAAAATTACGAACATAGTTAGGGAATGATTTGAAGAGTGTTTAATGATTAACCTGTACAATATTTTAAAATTCAGGCATTTCGCTAAATAGGAAGCAGGACGACAGTGAGATTGTACTTTTTTTAAATAAATAAAATGTCTCAATTTAATTTTTTTTTAGAGCATTATTGGATACTTGTCTTGTCTTGGCATCCAAGTAAATGCACACATCAAGTCCTTATGAACAGGGTTTTCAGCACCAAAAAAAATTTTTTTAACTGGAATGATAATTTAACTTGCTTGCCATATTTAATGTATTCATTGATTGTTATTTGTTAGTTAATATGGCTGAAAAAAATGCAAAAAAGAAGCTGCCCCGAGTGAGGATCGAACTCACGACCTTCAGATTATGAGACTGACGCGCTGCCTGCTGCGCCATCGAGGCTTTGCTTGTACGGAATAGGGGTTTCTCCAGCTCTGAATTACAAAAATGTAGCAGTTTATCACGGAAGATCAGTTTGTTTTTTATTTGACTCTAGATCCTGGAACTCCAATATGTAGTTCTTTGATTCTATTTTTGCTTGCCGAACTGCTAAATGTATAAGCAGTCAAAGCCAAGTTTAGCCATGTAGTTTTAGCTCTTAGTTTTGATGAAAAATTATTCTTCGTTAAATTATTCTCTCCAGCAGTTTTGCTGAGCTTTCAAAAAACATAAAATCCATGTTATGCTGAGTAATTTTTAGCCCGTTATAATTGACCCTCTGACCTTAGCTAACCTCGCTGCAATCCAATCCATTTATCCACATGAAATGGTTGCTTATAGTTCATTAAAATTAACAGTTTGTACCTGATGCAGAAAAGCCATGTATAGTTTTAGTGGAAACATTCAGAGAAGCGCTTTTGGCTTGGCCAAAATTAAGGTAGTAAATAAGGGGCACGTACGTGAGAATGGGACAAAGTATTTAATCATTCATCAACAAAGTACTTTTTTTACAAACTTAAAAAAGGCTGGGAAGAATTAACGCTTATTTTATAATACATATGGCCTTTATAAATGGGACGACAATAGCCTGTTGTTATGAAAAAGTTTTTCTAAAAGATGAGCTTCCGATAGTTCCGATGAATATTTTCGGAATAATGTCTTCATCTTGGCTTATTTAACGATAGGTAGTATCCATGTACATAAATTGGAAAAATACTTACTTTTTAGCCCTTTCGTTAGGGTTTATAGGATCACCGTTGTCTGTCCGTCCGTCCGTCCGTCCCACTGATAACTCACGAACGAGTTAATCAAGAGTCATCAAATTTTGCACACAAGTTTGTTAGGCTAAAGTAGGATTTAAGTTCGAAGATGGGCTATATCGATGCTAAGGTTGACCCGGGGGGTCAAATGACCGTAGGGGGTATCTGATAACATGGGTTTAAACCTATAGATGAAACTTTACAAACGGGTACTTTAGATAATATGATTTACTAATAGTCGAACATAAAATTCATAAACAAAATAAATAACCCGAGGCGGTCAATAATAGGGGGTTTTATTAAATAGTCACAGAATCTCCAAACTTCACAGAATTGATCTTTGGATCAAAGTAAAGGTGAATTTGGAGCTCGGGTTGATTATGATAAAAGGGTGACCAGTGGGGGCTGACCGTAGGGAGTTCACCAGAAAATTAACTTACAGCCCTGAAATTTTGTATAAATATTGTTTTCGACGATACGCGACGCTTGTTGGAAAAATCTGATTGTGTATTGTCCCACGGGAGTCACCCTGGGTTTTTTTTAGCATTCTCCTAGAGTCACAAAATTTGTTGTAGATTTTCTTCAGGACAATACATTCTAATTCTACATATAAGCTATAATATGGGACAAACCCGAAACAGATACTTTAGACAATATGATGTGCTAAGCATGGAATTCATTTACTAAATAAATAACCTGTGGAGGTCAATCATAGGGGGTATAGTCCTAAAATTTGGTATGGAAGTTCCTGATCTCAAAATATAAGATACTATAGAACAGGAATTTTTCAATCGCATAAAAGAAATGAAGGTCAATTATAGGGGGATTTATAAAAATAAATTAAAAGCTCTGAAATTTGGCATGCAGCTACCACCCGATTGCAATATTAAAGGGACTGAGACTGTCTGTGAAATCTCTTTCGAAGTATTGACTCGTGGGTTTTTATTTTTAGTTGTCACAGAATCCCCAAAATTCACATACTTGATCTTAAATTGGAGTACGGATCGATTGCGATCAAAGGGTGACCAATGGGGGCGGACCGTAGGGTGCTCTCTAGAAAATCTACTTAAAATCATGAAAATATTATTTTGGACAACTTTGGAGAAGTTTTTTTAATAATGAGCAAATTAGACTACAGGGGTTCTTAAAATATTGCAAATTGGATTAGATAGTACCATGGGGAGTTAAGAGGGGTTTAAAAACTGGAGGGATAGTATCAGAACTCAGAAAATTTCTACAAACGTTCGAACGGGCCTTTCGTAGCTGCTTGGAGTAAGTTTTAATTGCTAGGGTAGAATATATATGTATATAAACCAATGTTGCGAAACCGAAAAGCTACAAATTCAAAACTTTTGCAACTATTCTGATGACGCAATGAGTTTTAAAGTTACCAAAAAGCTAGTGAGACATTTTAAATAATTGGTAGCTAAATTACTATGCTAAACGACTAGGAACTAGAAAACTCACGGGTGCAACTTCATATAGCCCGAGCCAGGTTGATAAATAGGAATTTTATGTATCAACATTTTTCGGTGAAATTTGGCGAAGTTGTACACGTTTTCGTATGTATCCCGCATGGCTGACCCATACGGGTCACTAGATGAAC
>JAQFYM010000730.1:0-51246 GCA_034694785.1 Agrenia bidenticulata | reverse complement strand
GAGAGTTATCGTGTGGACGGACGGACGGACGGACGGACGGACACGGTGATCACATAAGCCCTGGCTCGGGCTAAAAATTCTCACGCCAGCATATGTTAAGCATTGAAATATTATTCATTTTGTAATGGAGATTATTTATGCAAAC
This sequence comes from Agrenia bidenticulata, assembly GCA_034694785.1. Taxonomy (NCBI): domain Eukaryota; kingdom Metazoa; phylum Arthropoda; class Collembola; order Entomobryomorpha; family Isotomidae; genus Agrenia; species Agrenia bidenticulata. The sequence continues at coordinate 51,101 of JAQFYM010000730.1, read as the reverse complement.
AATTTGACTCTAACTGATTGCTTGATTATTCTGTGAACAAAGCATTATGTATTATATTAGGCTACATCGGCATCTCTGAATTGTACAAGGACGACTAGAAAGGTTGCCAATGCACTGAGAATCTGTAAAATCAACAGTTAAGTCTTTTAGGGTTTAGAAAGTATTTTTTAGAAACAAACTATATTGATAATCGTCATTCTCAACCAACTTACAGAAGTCACAAAGCTCCTATTGATGACGAAAAAATGCTTGGCGGACACCGTAGGCGGATTGGCTGATACTTGTGTAACTAGCATTTGTAACTATATATGAATTACAATAGTGCAAATCAAAATGTTTTCCTGTTACTAGATCGAAAATTTATAACGTATTACCTTGAGATGTATTTGTGGACTTAGAGGATCAAGTGACACATCTTCAGAGAAGGTTTTGATAACTCTGTCTGCGTAGGTGGTCAACTCTTCTGAAAAAGTTCCAATTTCATACAACTCCTTTCCAAACACGTAAATTGGGATCATGCCTTCCAAAAGCAAACCAAATTGACTTCTCCCAAGCCAAATCAAAGCAAAGAATAAATAAACTAAAAGATTAATAACACAAGCCCCCATCTCAAAAATCAAAATGTTCCCAAAAAAATCATTGAAATCGTCAATTTCTTTAACAATCGATTGAAACATTTGCAGACATCTTTCAACATCTTGTTCAAAGTGTCTGGTGTTTTCATAGTCTCTCGTTTTGCTATGTTCTTTATATTTGGAATTTGTAATCACGGATTTTACAAACATATCTCCCATGTAAATATCAAGCCCTGCTTTCTCTCTGTACGGCATCCCAAGAGATTTTAAAGACTCCTCAACGCTTTTGAAACAAGATGTGTACACTTGGATGAAAAATGTCATCCAAATTGATACCCCTGAAGACATAAGAGCAAAGAATGTCCAGAAGCTCAGTCCCACTGCAAGCTGTGTGTCATCAAAGGTCCCATCTTCATCAAGGATGGAGTCCACGATCATATACCCGTAAACAATGACGACATGAAAGGTCACGGGTAAGGCCAAGCTGAGGAAAGAGTTTCTTCCCGATTTCTCAATACTCTTAAACCCCTTCTGCTCCAATGGGTGTCTGTACTTTTCTGTGCTGAAACTACAAGCCTTCAATTGGTCCAGAAGGTTGCAGGTTGCATTCCAGAAGTTCAAGAATTTATTGGAATTTCTAAGCCAGAAAAATGTTATGTAGATTCCAAGCAAGGATCCTATCCCCGTCATGAGGTTGTACGCGTAGAGCTCTGTTGGACCACGGACTTGCAAATGTTTAGCAAACGAGCTCTGACGCCAATAGAAGACCACATCCCAAGAAATCAAGGCTACGCTTAGGATGAAGGAGTAAATGACGTGGAAACATATGAAGCGAAAAGTAATTGATTTTGATTTAGCATAGGCTTGAATTTTAAAAGGAAAGTGACCTGAAATTTGGACACCAACGATCGCCCATTTTCCAATACCGATAAGCCTGGATTCTGAAGTTTCTTCCATGGTCTTTGATATTTTGACGTAAGTGCGAAAGATGCAGCAGATAACTCTGTAGTGTAGTCCCAAACTAAATTACTTCAATAACTGACAAACTTTTTCCTCTCAGAAACATTAATAATTCAGATAGATTTACATCGTTTTGAGCAATTTAGGTTTAAGAAAGCGTGAAAAATATTATGATGGTACTTTTGTAATGCGATGTTTGACTAGTATTTACCATTTACAACTTAACTAACTTGATCAACAACGAAGCCTAATTTTGAACTCTAATGGGATGAAATCGGGCTGAATGGTTATAAAAAAGTTGAAAGCCTTTGTCGATGTGAAGAAAATTTGATCGTCAGCATGCAAAAAATTTCATTACCTGTAACTTGATATTATTCCGCCTGCATCGTCCACATAAAAGACATTACTATTGCCCCTTTGATGCACACATATGTGACATAAAAACTTTACTTATTCCGAATTCGGATTTCAGAGCAGGCGAAATTCTTGACACAAAAGCCTTTAGCTTTCTCTCTTCAATTTAATCTAATATCTTTCACACTTTCCATTCTTCCGTAATGGTTCAACTCATCCTAAAGAATTTTTTTATCACGCATCATGTAATAGGTATTTGTCCCGAGTGAATGGTACGCTTACTGATACTGTCATTGAGACCACGATGCACTGGCACCTTCTTGTGCCTTGAATCCCAGGTTCTAAAATCTGAAATCTAGAATCTCGACTGCCTGTCGGTTTTTACCCATCTGGAAAAACGAGCAGCTGACAGAGATAAGAGAAAAAGTCTCATTTTAAGCCCAACATGACATTTAGATTCAAATCCAGGGAATCACGAAGTGGTTCCATTTCTTCTGCAATGATGCCAATAAGATGCATGCCGCTAAATTCCACGTACCTTTAGTATACTAATACACCCTTATCGAATCGGGGATTCTTGAATAAGTCAGGTTGTTTTATATTTTGTTTCCTTTCTCTGCTCTCGTAGAGCCTATTCTTTGCCTTTTGGCCTAAAAAGGCCAGTTTGGAGTTCCAGAAGGTTGGAAATGGCTGGAGAAGGTTAAAAAAAGCTGGGATATTTTATTTCTGCCTCAAGAACTTGAGTAGAGAAATACTGAGCTGGAACGTGGAATTGAAACTTTTTTCTGGCTTTAGCACTAGAAAGTGATAAGGCATGCATGGATGGAGACTAAGAGACGGAGTAAGGATTTCCGTATCATCGATGAGAAAAGTGTCGTCGTTTTTGAAAAGTTTTGTACTTTCCCATGTCACCAGTTTCGTCTCAGGAATAATAATGAAGGGATAAAGACCCTTATATCATGAGGGTAGATGCTATTCCCTTTTGCTGAGAGAGGACTACCTCCGTTACAGATTCAGATATCTAGAAATCCTCGTAATTTCTGTCCTTTACATCCAGCTTTATCGTCTATCCAGGTTCAAGGGAGTTCAATTTGATCTCTCCTTTCTGTTTTTTTTCTTGATTTTTACAAAGATTTGACTTCCTGCCAAGAGGGAGATGAAGATATGCCTCAGGATTCCATCCGAACATGAGACATGACTTCCCACCGATGGTGTCATGATGATACTACCTACTTGTCTACCAGAACTTTCCCTCCCAACTCATATCATTTTATCCACCTTTCCCTGAACGCTTTAGGGAGAGATCGTATTGTTTGCAGTTTGGTCTAACTTGCCCTGGCTACGTTAGCACAAATCTATTTCAGCTTACATATAAATCTAAAAAGTTTTAAACTTTGTAATTTCAACAAAATCTTTTGTCTTATCGACAATTCCATACATCCCGGACACCTTAATCTCTGAGGGAGAATGAATCTGTCGAAACGCCCTACTCCCTACTGTCTTTTTTGCTTGTGCTAACTTGGTAAAATATAATGTAAAGAAGGTAGAAAAAATACATGGAATATTATACATATTTTTAATTATTAAAGTTATTTCTAGAAACTTTAGGCAGTAAATCAGGAATTTCGAACAATGAAATAATAAGCATTTTATAAATTAATGCTTAACAGTTTTGAATGCCGGACTAAAATTGCCTCGATTAAATAAACTTGAGTTCGGCAATTGTACAGATTATTTTCGTACAACATCTAGTAGACAGAGCAACACCATCAATCAATTCACGCAACAGATGCTGAAATATTAATAAATCAAACTGGAGGCAAGAGTATTAATTATTAACAAATTAATATTGAACACCGCACCAATTAAAATCTCCTGATTTCCTCTTGTGTAACACAGAGCTCCCTTATATTAAATGAATATAAATATAGAACTGCGGTGTATACTCGATCAGTAATGATCCATCATTAGAACTCCGACATGAGATGGTCAGGGAAATCAAATGCCGAAAGGAGCTAATTCAGTTAATGAATTCAAAAGTAATTAAGTCCCATTGAGTTATGGCTCTGTCAGGTCTGTCAATCAAATCCTTTCTCCGCACTTCTGCCGTCTCCCGCATTGACTCTACCGAAATCTCTGAAGGACAGACGAGGAACCTGATCATAAGGCCATTTCCCTGAATTAACTTTCTCCTACTTTCAGGGATAAATTATCCTCTGCTCTTATATCTAGAATTATAACTATTCCATGAATCGATCCTCTTCCTACTATCCTCTCTTTTTGTAACTGTCAGACTTAACAAGGCTATTGAATAAAATTTTATGATGCTACATAATCACACATTCTTTTTGTCCTCCTCCTTTCGAGGACGTTGAAATAAGGAAAGCTAGAGGATGATTAGTTGCATATAAAATGTTAATAATAAAATGCATCAGTTGCATTGACTATACTTTGGCATTTCCCCCTTTTTAATTAATCTTAATAAGAAGAGGTTGCTTTTTTTTATCCAGAAGGAGAATTAGGTCTCGTATGAAGGGACTGCTGTTGAAATGTGAATGGAAGTAGATTGCAGTGGTTGATCTGGTGTAGTACTTCACTTTCCCCTACGGTTACTAATAGCTTCGTATTTCTTGCTCCAGCCATGGTCTAGTGACTCTTGTCTAACTCTCGCCACCTAATTTCATCTTAATTACTTACACGTCTCCCCTCTGATTTCATTTTCTTTTCTCAAATCTCCATCAAGGACTCAAGGTATTGAAAATGGGGAGGGAGGCTCTTTCAATAATTAAACGAAATTTCCTTCCCTTGATACTCTCCCTTTTTGTACCGTTTTCTACAGCTTAGAGATGCCTGGATGCGGACTGATTTATTAAATTCCAACGGTGTGAGCTGTAGCTATACGATATGCTAAAATCCGAGCACAGAATATACATGAAGTTCAATACATAAATCAGACCTAAACTTAACATTGACACACGTTAAGCGTTTACGTTGTACGTACAGTACAGAGTTGTACAGTAGATAAATTTTTGAGTCATCCAAATTGATATTATGTCGGAAAACAAGCCGCATATGTTCCATGCTTACTTCCACCATTTAACATAGGAATCTTAAATTCTTTAATTTAATCGCAGTTAGAAATTAACAGCTTGAATAAATAAATTCCATAGATTGAGTAATATAATTTGAATGTATCAAATAATTATTGTTTAAATTGGTTAAGCATAATCACAATTGGCTTAATAGTTTGGACAAACGCTAACAAGAATACTTCACTTTTGGGTGGTAGTACTAAGCTTATATCATTTATGTGTATTTTCCTTCATGTGAAATTGAGTAATATACGATGCAACAGCAATCCATTACTGATGATTAGGTCATCAATGCAACAATCGATATTCCTTGTCGGTGGGGGGAAGATGAATAGAATATTATGAATATTAGCATTCTAAGAAAATGATGATGAGGTAATGTAGACACATGAGCCAAAGGGGGAGAAGACGATGAAAAAAAAGATTTTACATGATTCCATCTATTCTCCAGAATAAAGCGGTTTTTTGCCCTTTATTCTGTCCAAGTAACGAAGTTTTGGAAGATGGGAAGAATTTTGCTGACTATGACAAGCTTTCTTAGAAGAGATTTCCTCTGATAAACGTGCATTGAGTATAGCTTTTCCGTTTTTCTTCAGGGCTTTATCCAATTTGCATAAAAATTTGCTTATTTCCGCGAATAACAATGTACTTGAGAGAACCTTCAAAGGTTCAAAGGTTCTCAACCGGCTATGTAAATTTCCAGTAAAATCCCATCCCCTAAAAATCTAATAATATCTAAGCTGAATTTTTCGTTACTTTCACAGATTACCAAATTGAAGAGAAAAAAAACAAATTGCAATCGTTATAAATATCTCAGGGGGTTTGATTTAAATAGATGAAACTGCTAGGTTGAGCTATAGTCTATAATTTTCCTAAATAGCATGTTTTATCATCCAGACTCTATGAAGGACAAACAATTTGAGAGTTTTACAACTACATACCATTTTGGGGTAATCAAACAACGTCGTTGTAAACCAAGAACTGTCGAGATGACGATCACTCTCACCGTTTCTAGTTAGTCTAAATATACAAGGATATAAATAGTCATATATCAATATATTCTTAAAGGGTTAAATAAATTGGATCCAGTTATCTCCAAGTATAAAAATTACAGCAGAGGTAGACGGAATGGTAGATGAGGGTATTATTTGCGCCTAATAAATTTTATGACCCAATTGATCCAATATATAATACACTTTGAAAGTTTATACCTTCATGTCTCCATGTTCTAAAACTGTGGATCCAGAACGAATACCCAGAATATCGTACAGATTCATTCATTCTCTTCTGTCAGTTGCGCAAATATATTTCTCAGGACTGGACAGAGATTGTCGTCGCCTGGTTCCATGGTTCTCTGAATTCTCAATCCTTGTGATTTATGTGGCTAGCCGTGTATGAAGAATACCAACCTGGAGCTGGGCCGTCGTTCCCATATTTCGCAATAGAGTTTCTTTTACATTGAAGATGGGAATCAAAGAGCCAACATGAAATATCAGTATGGTATCAGTATTCTGAAAAAGACCCACAAGAATGTTGTACACGTGATGATACTTCTCAGCCATCTGTACAAAATTCACTCATCTTGAGAGGGAGAGAGTAGCCTTGTGAAAGGCATTAAAAGTGCCAGCATACAAATTGACCATCCTTTAGTCTGAGCCGGAGTAGAAAAGGTCATATCCAACCGACCTGAACTTTCTCCATGAAATAGAGCTGGAAGGGGCTCGGTAAACTAAAAAACGACAAAAAGTTAGCATCCATCACATGGAGAAAGTATGCTGTAGGTATTAGTAGGAGGCTAGGAAAGCAATGAAGATAGTCATCCTCATAGAAAAAGTATTTTCGTACATTGTAGAAAAAGGGAAAGTTTGGCAGTTTTCAAAACTTTCCTTTGGTTTACTAGACCCTCGCTGCTAGTTTGTTAGGTTGGGAAGTGAACAAAAGGTTATCTCTACTTCCAACGGTATGTCATCTTCATTGGGACAGAAATATATTATCTCTGTCTACTAGAGGAAGACATGGAGATAATAGAATCAAATGGGAATCTGACAGTTTTTTGACCTTAGGGCTCCTCCAAGTTGAGGTGAACACACTGTAACTTCAGATTGATATTCTTGTTTTTCCCTATAGATACGGTGGGGTCTTATTTCCGAACTATTGGTCCAACCATCTATACACTATCCCTTCATAAATCATTAAAACTTTGACAATCACTTTAAAATTTATCATATTTTATTTCAAACTCATACATTAGTATAAGTTTATTTTGCTGAGCCCTCAGGATTCGTGACCTCCAGTTATGGATGCTTAAAATATTAATAATTTCTTGATTGAATTAACTCGAAATTTTATGACTTGTATTCATTAACACGCTTAAGGAATGGTTAGATGCAACGAGAAATTAATTCATTAAATCCACTTCATCCTAAAGAATTCTTCTCTATTTATAGATGGATAAGTTATGCTAGTTTAAACTGAGGGACACTGCCAATGTCATTGATATGTAATGCCAAAAATTATAGTAGTTTATTATTAGCTGATTATTAATGCAGCGTAATTTACGTTCTTTAATCTAAACTGACAAAGGCTAATTTTTTTAACGCAGGGTCAATACACTGTGCACGTACAAAAATTTAATACAATTGATTTGCAATTTAATTTCCTGCCACCTCGAATATAAATTATGTCATTATTCAATAATATTTCATTCTCAATGCTACAAAAACCTTTTAGGTTGGTGACGATGTCTAGTTCACAGCACGTTAGCATTTATAAATAGTAATGGCATTAACTTTGAAATATTTAGGAGTCTAGGGATACATAGTTGCTTCTTGCCTGTATCTCATAGATATTAACTTGATTTCAAGCTACAAGGTAATTAGTTTATTCGTATAAGTTAGTTATAATATTAGGTCTTAATGATGGAGATTTTCCGACCATTTTAACGATTCCAATGTGGTAAATTGGGTGATCCTAATCAGCATAAAATAAGCATCCTATCTATGTGCGAGTACGACGTGGGTGACTGTAAAATGCATAAATTCTATCTCATCTATCGTCACGAAGTAATTCATTAATTATTGCTATCCTCACCTTGAAAATTTACAACCTACAGCTATACGAAAATTTAATGTACCATGATATATTTTCGCTCTATTTAATCCTTAACCCAACAATTTAAAAGGCTCTATCTTCTTGGAAAAAATCGCATAATTTATTTTCATAACCTCAGAATAAAGTTTTTGTTGCGAACTAGTTCCTTGACCCTTGACAATTTATCCAAATTTTTTCCTCAATCATAGCGCCACAGGCCTTTACAGAACAGATAATGGTAACCTTTATACAGAAAATCGTAGGACAACCTAGATTAGGTAAAATATTCTAATGTTTTGCACAAACCAAAAGTCTAAAAGAAACTAGAAATAATAACTAAGACCTCTCACTGCGAAGATGAATGATCACTTCAAATTACTGTTTTAAGCAGAATCTAACAATCTGGAAAATATTTTGAAAATGTAATAATGACACAAAATACGAACAGCAGACCCCATAATTAAGGTCACGGAAATAAATCTTGATCCGGGCTATTGTATAGATTGTATATCATCATCCTAATACCACCAGTCCATGGCATGGACTCCTACGAACGCAGCAGGTGTATATTAACATCAGCATTCAGTTATACACGCAAAGCTTTAAAACTTTAGGATTGTGCAGTAGTACTCAGCAGCACAAAACTACTAATTTCTAAAATGTTAAAGTTGATTGACTTTTGAGATCCAAATTGCATGCTGTCTAAAAAAAATTATCCCACAACTGAATACGAACTAACAACTAAACAGCTCCCAACGGAAACAGGATTAAATTTCAAATAACTTCAAGCACATCAAAGACGTCTTTAGTAACCTATTCGCAGGTAGGGTAGGAGCATAAATAAACCCAAAATTAATTTGTCACCAAAATAGAGAACCGACAAGGAACAATGGAGCTTTGTTCATCGACTTAATACCCCAATAATACCCCACATAATTAGAATAAAAGAACAACAGGGGCTAAAATCACGATTAGAATTGTCCAAGAGTGTCCTCGAAGCACGCGAGATTCTCATAAAGTGTAAACATTCTTTTATCTGGAAGCTATTTGATGGTGTTTTCATTTGAGTAGGTTCGGAAAGTTCATGGAACAATTTAAATTGGAGAGAAATGCGGTAGAATATTGAAAAACAAACGTGGTTATTATTCCACTCCATCCTCTAAGCATTGTAAATGTAGGGGTTTGATATTACAATCTTACTAATAGCCCTTCAGTAGCTGTTGGTAGTATGCACATGCTTTTAACGGCCCTGCATTACTAAAATATATATGCAGTTGACATTGATATTTGTTACCTGCAAGGTAAAAGGATTTACAAGCATACATGTTGCTAACACCATATGAGATATGAGGATCTACCTTCACTGCTGTGTTGAACAGGTGAACAGCAAAAGGTATTGGCAGTCTCCTTGACTTTCATGAATCATGAAGTATTCCATTCCACAAGGATTTCTTTGGATTTTAAGGTGTCAGTCTCATTTGGCTGTCAGAAGAGTTTGTATATACCAAATAAGAGGTAACTAACTACCTCTCCTTGTACTAACAACTGACTGGGTTAACCTAAAATGCATTAAATATTTTAACGACTCGCACCCAAACTTTGCCATCATTGTTTCTAAGTTGGAGTCAACAATAACTAAAAGGATTTCTCTGCTGCACGATCATCATTGTTGGCTTTGTGTGCAAGGAAAACAATTTATTCGATAAGGACTCAACGAAAAACATTGGGCCATAATCATTTTAAAGACGAGTTTCAATACGTCACTTCTGAAGACCTGTAACTGTTTAAACTTTTTTTTTTTAAACTAAGGAGATGGACTCTGTCCGAAGTGTGATTACGTCTTGTAGACTAGACATAAAGTATTATTATTAATTTCACTTTCCACTCTTCGTCTGCTGAGGTTTTCATCTCGTGGTTTCATGGAAGGGAGGGATTTATTTTTCTTCTTCATCTTCCTTCCCCGAAACTAAAGCAAAGGTAAGTGTTGATTATTTTGGTTTATTTTCTAGAAATTAGCAAAAATATTCCCCTCGTCTCGAGCAAAGAACAATGAGGAAAGGGAAAACAAGAAAAATGACAGAAATAGCTAAAAGTTTCCTAATTATATAAACGGTTAGTTAGTGCAGTTTTTGCATTGAATCATATGCGAGATTACCAAAGAATAGTGTTTTTCTGTTGGTGTAGACAAAGTCTGGAAACGCGTGGCTTTCCTGTGGGAATCTGCCTATTTAGTAACATGCAAGGCTGATTCTTGGTCTTATTACTAGAATGAGTTTGCTCTTCTCTTATATAGTAACTACTGTTGTATTAGTGGTGGTGGTGGTTGTGGTGATAGGATAATGAATAAAACAGCGTATTAATCACATAATAGAAATTAACCAATCTTACGCAGCATCTTTAAGGAACGGCGGGTATGACATTGAACACATTACTTTTGAAGGTAGGATAACTTTTTTTTAGTACTTTTCATAGGATACAAAAAAGTTTAAAAGGAAATGTAATTGTTGTACATAGTAACGTCTTCTTCTGAGGAGGTGGCTGCAATTAATTGAACTTTCCAAAGTCCAAACAGGGTTTGGTTTGGTTTTTATTTAGAAAATTTAATATTGATTTTTATACTGTAAACGTAGGTATCTTTGGTTATTCAGGAATTATATGTAGTAGGTTTCATCTTGACCCTTAGATCTGCAGGGGTATAACTGATTTCATGAATAGGTAATTGAATTGCAATTTCAAAATTCAAGGTAAGCATTAAGAGCTTGGTTAATTTAACATGATTTAGAATTCAAACTCGCTGTTAAAAATACCTTTAAGTATCTAGAAAACCAATTGGATAAATTATCATTCTAAACTAGTCTTGAGAGTCTTGCCCATTATGCAATTCTGAGTTGACCGGTTCCATGGGCCGATAAGGTGGAGAAAAAAGAATATTGAATGAATATTATTGCAATGTCATTTCGCGTTTTTTTATGGCAGACCTCGGGGCAAATTATCCATGCATTATGATCGGTTATAAAGAGACTCTTAATAAATTATTCACCCCAAGTCTGTCTCTGTATGTGTTGTTAAAGCTTAATTTACCTATACAATTTCAGATACCCATCTTAATTCTGCACCACATGGTATTGCCATTACCATAATAAACTCTTGAATCAAGATCCAAGTACAGAAGAGGAAATTGGATCAAGGGAGGGATATTTTCTTAAATATTAGCGACTAATAATTAGTAAGAACAATGCCAGAAAATTCATCCATGATGGGAGGTGGTTTATTGGGGACACCTCAGACCCCGTTACACAGTTACAATCCTGGAGACATCGGATTCGTCATAGCCTCGTCCACCCTAGTTTGGCTTATGATCCCCGGTGTCGGATACTTTTATAGTGGAATGGCACGAAGCAAAAGCGCCCTGTCATTGATCATGCTTAGTTGTTGGTCAGTTGCCGTTGTTTCCGTTCAGGTAATAATGGCACCGTAAATGAGATATGATTATTTTTACGAAGTACCTCCAACAACTTTGCTCTCTATTGCAATATGGTGTCCGTAATTTCCCCGTTGTTAAATGTAACCTTGATGACTGAAATTGCAGTGGTTTCTATTCGGCTACTCCTTGGCATTCAGTAGAGCAGATAATTTCTTCATCGGAAATTTCGATAATGCCTTTCTCAACAAAGTTTATGACGCCCCATCCGTCGGGAGTGAAGAGATCCCGGATTTAGTATTCTGCCTCTTTCAAGGGATGTTTGCGGCTATAACACCCGTTTTGGCAATCGGTGCGGCTGCGGAAAGAGGAAGATTTTTACCCACAACTATTTTTATTTTCTTGTGGACAACTTTTGTCTATGATTTCATATGCTTTTGGACATGGAATCCTAGTGGTTGGTCGCTGAAAATGGGAGGTACTGTGAAATTTTAATTAAATGTTAATATGCTGAAACAACAGTTGGTGACAGGATTGATTTCGTAGGTTTGGATTTTGCGGGGGGAACACCTATTCACATTTCCAGCGGCGCTGCAGCATTAGCCTACGCTGTGGTCTTAGGCCACCGGGAAAAGGCCCATGAGAAGGAAGAATTTAAACCTCACAGTATGTCAAATGTTTTCCTCGGAACGGCTTTCATTTGGTTCGGCTGGTTTGGCTTCAATGGTGGATCCGGTACGGTCTTGAACTAAATAGAAATACTAATTAAGCATTCAAAAATAATCTCAATTTCAAACGTATCGATTTCAAACCCTTAAGCGTTGGGACCAAATATGCGGGCTGTGATGGCATGTGTAGTTTCCAACCTATCCGCCTCAGTTGGAGGAATCACTTGGGTCTTGTTGGACTATCGCCATGAGAAAAAATATTCTGCCTTAGGATTCTGTGCTGGAGCGGTTGCAGGTCTAGTTTGCATTACCCCTGCCTGTGGATACGTGAGCCCTGCGAGCAGGTATGAGTTTGAGATTCGACATCGTTAGTATTATCAAATTAACTCTAATACTAACTACGTCCGATTATTGCATTACAGCATCGTGTTTGGAGTATGCGGAGCCGTCGCTTGTAATCTGGCCTTGACTTTGAAGCATGTCCTACCCTATGATGACGCGCTGGACGTTTTTGCACTTCATGGAGTTGGTGGAATCGTTGGAAACATACTGACTGGAGTTTTTGCCCAAAAAGCGTATTCTGGTGGCACGATTGAAGGAGGCTGGCTGGATGGAAACTGGATGCAAGTAGTTCACCAACTGGTTGACACGGCGGCTGGACTGTCGTGGAGTTTTGTTGTGACATTTATAATCCTCTATGTCATGAATAAAATCCCGGGTCTTAGCCTTAGAGTTGATCTCGAGGTCGAGAGGGCTGGGCTCGACCAAGCTGAACTAGGTTTCAGTTGTTATGAATATGTTGAGGATGTCAAGTCAAGTAATACCTCACTGGGCAAGAACATCGCATTTGAAAATGGAGATGACCCCAAGAACAACAGGTTTGGCAATCCTAATCAGGTTTACCCTATGGAACAATCCAGATTGTAATTACCAGTACCAATTTACCAGCCTAAACTTGCAATGGCAATGTGCTTTCATACTCCACATGTTCACTTTACAATTTTTACTGACTTTCACAAGTAGCACAAATGTTTGATTCAAACGAGCTTCCACGTTTTACGTGGTTTAATCATATAATATAATATCCAGTAAGGGATTTGTATAAACAATTAATTTTAATAAACTCTTTAATTTTTATCAAAAAATAGTATGCATGCAATAGTAATTGATCCTAATATTAACTGCAGGATAATTCAGGGTGAACTTGGTCGAATAAAGGTATTTGAACTCAGAGTGTTATCTCGGGAAATGGGAACTCATAATAATTATCCCCATTCTGACGTGACACACATAATGATAAGGTAAAATTACTATTTTATCTAATTCCTTTCCCCTCGTGCCATGAACTTCCTTGATGTAATTTCTTCCTCAACTCTTAGCCTTCTTCGTATTAAGTTTAAAGACTTGGAAGATGGGGAGAGTTGAAATTTGTGAATTAAAAAGGAACGATTGCGATAAACAGAGGTCTCTATTAATGATGCTGTATATACCTTAAATTAAATTTTACTATCTTTCTTCTCACAAGTACACCACCCTACGTAAGATTATCAATGTCAGAAGATCCCTTTAACTTTATCTTCATCTGGTTACAGTTAGATATAATCTCTTAATTTTGTAATATCAGCTAGAAACATTAAATATCGTAGCAGTAAAACCAAACTATACTTTACAGACCTTCTCCGTCTATTGTTAAGGGGGACTGGAGGAATTTCAATCAAATTACTTATGAAGGAATTATACCAAATTCTTAACAATGCCGAGTTTCAGAAAAAAAAGTCTCAAAATTTTGGTTCTTTGTAGGAATTACAATATGATTTTAAAATTTTTACATTTGAACCCTCACTTAGATCCATTTCTCAAACATCTAATTTAAAACTGCTCCTTTGTAATATTTTGTTCATCCATTTAAATATTTGTACTTTTATATGAGATGTAAATTAACCATTCATCCATAAGAAAGGGTGTAAAAAATCGTTCTGATTTATGACATGAAGAGTAGCAATTCTCAAGGCACTAACGACTCAATGCAACGCAGCAAAGGGGGTTGATTGTGTTTACACCATGCACCACTCTAACCCATCTGAAGGCACACACAAACACACATCTTATCCACTTCTTGTCTATCAAACCCATTGAAAACAAAATGACAAATCTATAGGGAGAACGTGTGAAGTGACAAGTGAGTAAGAAGATATTCCATTTTAAGTGTAAAGCCAGTCATTCGGATTGAATTGGATTCTCTTGTGCCCCCCGGGAATTCCTGGATTTTACATCTTACATCAATTCTACTTGCCAACTATCCCGACATATCCAAAAAATAAAATAGAGTTTGATGCATATACGAGCCAGGAATAATTCTTGTGGAGCATCGGTGGTAGGGATCGGAGAATCGTCCTTTGGTATATACTATTTTGTATCATGAAATTTAAAATTGACTTGTAAACGGTCGGATGCATTTTCAAGAATTCCAAGTCACAAATCCAGCCATTGCACATTCCCCTAGGACAAGGGAAGACTGGAGCGTTGTAAAAAATATTTTCCCATGCCCGCACGAACAGACCAATCCATTTTATTTCCTGCACTTGCTTTTTATTCAATGAAACGGGGATTGCTGGCTGGAAGGGGATGGGATCTATTCTTGTGTACACGGTGGAGGAAATTTACAGTTCAGAAAAACTGGATTTGTTGGCTACTTGAGAATAAGTGGAGAGAAAATGGGCATTTTGAGCCTCTTCAAAGGGCACTGACTCATACCAAAACCAATTTCCAGTTCTTGACTTCTTCCTAAATGTATCCACTAACACTTGTACTTCGGATTTGAGCGACTTACGATACACTAATACTCTTTTTTTTGGAATATATACAGTTTAACCTGGATTTGCGGACACCTATGAATTACGTCAAATAAATTACATAAAACAAGTTTGGAGTGGAACCTTGGACTCTATTTACTGGCAGTTGCACTTTAATGAGCTCTTTTGTATTCTGCAATAAACTTTCAGTTTTTATTGATAGTTTGGTTAGTGTAGAGCTGAGCAGGTGTGTAAGTGAGTGACGATACTTGAATAAATGGGATTTTCTGTATGTACTCCACGTTTAAATGAGAAAAGCTTTTTCCCATGACCGAATTCAGCCCTGAGGTTCATAATCTAAGGGACCGTTTTGCATACTTGAGTTCATCTAGTTGTTCCTATAAAATTCAAATACCAGAGTGACCCACAAAGACATAATAAACACTCAAAACTTATCACTGAGTTCACCCTTCTGAATTTCTCCAATCCAACTTACTTTTCAATAAAATAATGATCATAATTTTTAATTCGTAAACTTTTTTTTATACCTTTTTCATACAACTTACAGCATACAGCAGAAAATTCAATTTCTATAAAGAATTTAGAAAGACGGTTCTGACAATACCTATTTAAAATTACACTGAAACCTCTCTTTCAGATCACTTGCAAGGAATCTTTCTCCTTTGCTTGAATTGCTTATACGAGTCAAAAATAATAAAATTACTAAGAAGCCAATAGAATCTGCCTTCTTTTTGAAAGTCTCGTGCAAGAAGAGGAATAATTTTAAAACTCACATGTAGAAATACAACTCTAAAAAGATTTCAACTTTATCTCTTTCGAAATAAATAATATGAAAATGTATTTCTCTAACCCCTTTGAGAAATGGGACTTTACTCTTCAGAAGCCGTCGTGCAATGTTCAATAGCCTTGAGGGTTAGATTGGGAAGGTAGGTGGGCTGGATATAATGATACTAGTGACGAGAGATTAGGAGATGATGCGTGGATTTGGATTGTAAAAAGGCCGAATTGAGATTGCCCGTTAGGAAGATTCAAAGAAATTTTTCATGGACAGAGCTGAGTCAGAAATGCGGTATAAGTCTATAAGATACTTATGTTTACGAGCCATACGGACATATCTGGATCTATAAACTCCATCCTATCTCATGTAGAAATGGTCTTACGACCCCATTTCACCAAACCTTACCATTCCAATTCCATTCTCCTTTCTGATCTTATCCTTTACATCATCATCATGAATTGCAATTGATACGACTCCCAAAGCTTCTTACTTTCTCTTCGAGGGTCTCTTTACCGGCCTGAAATGAAAGGAAAGGATCCATCGTAGGAGCTCAGAAACAAAAATTTCCCCCCAGCCTCATGTCCCCTCCACCCGTCGAACAAAAACAAATCGACAATCAAGGTAACTCAAATTCGAAGGTAAATCATATTATATCAACACGAGCAAGTCCAATAAAATGATTGCACAACAAATCGTCTCATTAGTTTTATTAAGAGCTATGCCGTCTTCCTAGCCTTTAATAGTTTTAAGAGACGGAGCTTTCTTCAGCAAAGGCCAGCAACTGACTTAAGAGACTCAAGTCGGATAATTTTATTTGAAGAGGGGTGCATTTCATTGAGCACTTTTTCTTCATTATTTCTCAAAGTGATTGCCAAGTGTCGAGGAATGCATTAGGTCTTACGTTTATGAGGGCATATATCTCGGAGACCACACTAGAAACCAGTTTTATGTCTTCTGTCTGAGCCTTCTCGAATGAAATGACACACAACCATGCAACGAAATAGCAGGTTCAACTATCCCATATCTAGTTTAGATCAGGAGAATAGGGAGTTATTTTTCTAAGGTGCTTGGTTTCGTGAGGATCTAACATGCAGTGTTTTATATCCTCCTATTTATTTTTCACCGACACAAAAACACATGAAAGTATCAGAGGCAGGAAATAAATGATTCTCTTGGGATTAATTCGTAACAGAGAGAGAGAGAGAGAGAGGAGTTTATATTATGTAAGTCAATGTAAATACAAGGGCTAGGTTATCTTATGGGAGAGTGCTATATAAAGTTTATATTATGATACGATGATCCACGCCACAAGAGGAGGGCAGAGATCCCCTCGCCTCTATTGTTCAGACTTGAATTCAAAGTCATTATACTTTCCCTTGTTTTCCTTCATCCCTAAAATGTTTAAGGAGAGACATAAAGGTATATATTTCCCTCAGTCTAAAGATGTGTTGGCAGGATGGGTCAATTCAAATAATAAAATTTTCGATAAACTTAATCCCCTCCTGGCTTTTACTTAGTTGATATTGATGGTCTATGGCCATTTGGACGGGGGAGGCTGGTAGGGGTCAGGTTAATGGGCCTGAGTATCTCCAACTTTTATGGATTGTAATAGAATTAGTAATTGGTTGGGGTTGAGAGATGAACTGAGAGAGCTGAAAGAAATAAAATACTATGAGCCAGCCTTGTATTATACATTTATACTGGATCTATGGATGCTATGAAAAGTACAATATTATTTTTACGCAAGGTCCTCGCTGCCGAGCCTCATAAATGAGGTCAATAGGGGGGATAGGTCATTGTAGTAAAAATTAATACTTGGTGTCTCTTCCCTTCATCTGTCATCAGCTTAATTGAAATACAAACAGCTTATTGGTGTAAAAATGGACGAACTCTACTTTACTTCCGCAATTAAAGGTATCCTACTTTTAAACATTATGCTAAGCAATAAAATATACTCAAAACATGCATTTGAGTTGAACATTTAGGAACTTCAATTTAAAAAAGTTACGGTCGACAATGTTTTTGGATAGAAAGCCTAGATCCCAATAGACTGTCCATCCTTTTTAGGCAATAGATTTTGGTCAAAGACTGCTCGGTACGTAAATCAAATGTGCAAGGCCACGCGTGAGGATCCCAATACTTACTCGATACCATCAAAGTATCAACCCTTCTTGCCAATCCCTCCTGCCAAAGTTGGCTGAACGTGACTTCTCCTCGGCCGTCCTGGACTTTAGTGTTATTTGTAGACGATCAGAGACGGGAAACGCAGAAGCTAGGAAATCCAATCTAGAGGATAACAAGGAACAAAGGGAACGTAGTTGTTTGAAGTATCCATGTGTAAGTAGTACAAGTAATAGGTTGGGCAGAGACAAAGGCCGAGTGTGAAGGAGTCCCTGGGGAGCTGTGATTTGGTCGCGATTGCAATCATCAACTGGACCAAGACTACACACTCCCAGACCAATATCTAGTCCAATAGACTAAACTATACCCATAACCCACCCACCTTCGACTCTCTCATCTCCAATCCCTTTCCAAATGTCCGTTTCCCTCCTCAAACAATGGACATTTCCCTTTTATAAGCCCTGAATCTGCTTTAAAGCCGGCAAACTAACTACTACAACTGCAGATATATCTATAATAATAAAATACAATGGACGTATATATGAATCTCGGAGAGTAATGACGGTGCTCGCTAAACGTGGAAAGAGTTGAATAGTGCAAAATTGCAGCCAGGATTACTCTCTAGGAGTCCATCACACAAAATACCACAATCATTACTAACGAGCTAAAGCTTAAAGATTCATTTTCGGGCTTTTTCTCACCCTTCTTACTTTTACTCAAAGCCACGTAAGACTCCAAAGAAGAAAGAGATCGCTCTTGTTCGTCAGTGTGACTGTGTTCTACAGCCACACAGTATAAAAAACCAGTAGAGATATGTTGAAATGCTATAGACGAAAAGAGCAGTACTCAACAGGGCTTTCCGTTCTCACCGACGATAGAAAGTGTAACAAAGCCAACTAGATGTTTTTTCAGCTGTGGTAACTGAGCTAAGTATTTACCCAGTGGTTGCTGGTGGTGGTGATGGTAGAGATGGTATGTTTTATTTCTATGTACTTTGCTTTCTCAGAGGCTTAAGAAATAAGAGAGAGAGACCCTTAACACTCTGGAATCTAGAATCTTTTTTTTTTACTTTTTGTATCAGAAAAAGGCTGGCCGTAGCAAAAAAAGCTGCCAACACTAGAGACTAAAGAGATGAGATCTGTGCGGTTTGAGATAATATACCGTGGAGAAAGTAAGACGGAAAAGACTAATCACGATCCCACATTGTTGAGGGGTTTTGGGCCTCTCCTCATCCTCGACTTTTTGCGACATGGGGATTTTATGGGTTTATGTCCATTTTTTCACCAATTCATTGAGTAGGTGTCTTGTTAGTTAGTTTGAATAAAATGGCCACTCTGTATTTTGGGTAAAACTATTCTAGGGGATGGAAATTACCAGGGAAGGAATATATTACTTCAAGACCTTTGCTAAAGTTTGGGATTTACTTAACTCCTCCACGAATTTTATACCCAGTAGAATTTTGAGTTTTCTAAGTCGAAGCACACACCAAGGAGGTCAATAAAATGGGATAGAATGAGATATCACCAATAACTTTCAAAGAACGTTTATCATCTTCCTCTTTTTTTTCTATGGGCTATCATGGGTCGGAGATATATCATAGCCGATGCAGACCAGGAAATAATTGGATGAGGGGGGTGGACCGTTTGACAGTTGTCTTTGTCAGGGATGATTTACAGGCAAGAAATAAATTTAATCTCTTTTTCACGTTGGAACTTTCATACAGAATGCACTCAGATCCTTTACGGAATATCTGAGGAAAAAATACCCTCATGTGATTCCCAGTTTTTGTCTTATTGATATTTTATTAGAGTAAGTGATTGGACTAAGAATTTATTTCCCTGTTGTCTTGCACCCTCTTTCCCTTTTCATTAGTGACATTTACCTAGGATTTTGAAGAGTCACATTTTTAAAGCTCCGCGACATCAGCAATCATGCAAAACTGTTTTCAAAGCTTTCCCAAATTGATAACTAAATCCGAGCCTGTTTGAAGAGAGTAAATTGTAACTATGATGACATTTATAGCCCGAAATCCCATAAAAATCAATCCCCCCAAATTATAGTTGGTAGGGTTGATGAGTTCATGGGGGATGGACCTCTTGATTCATTAAGAAAAAGTGCCTTTCCCAATTCTTTTTCGTTCCGCCTCTAAGTAATCCAGCGACAAAGTCTGATTTGTTTACCCCAAGAGTTCCCTGATCTTCTCGGAGGATTCTTTGACTTTCATTAACTTAATGACTAAATGCTGAATGTCCCTGATTTTTCAAAGGATCTGTTCCTCCCTTCTTACATGCAGCGCTCCTCGACTGATTAATCCATTCGTAAGTAAATGCTGTCCTTCTGCCTTCGTACTTCTTGCAGGAGTAGTTCTAAATTTGTCCAAAATGTACTCACACACAGCTACAGGACAGAGGAGAAGTAGGACACATGGAGAGCAAGGCAGGGAGAGACTATGCAAAGTAATTTGGATGTGTACTCTACTATAAGCCCTTTTAATGAATTAAGGCAGCCTTCGTTGAATCAAGACGGTTCAAAATGAGAAAACAATTCTGTAATCAAACAGAATTTACTCCTCCAAAATATATAACTCCCACTTGCTTTTAGGAGTCTATTACATTACACAAGACTTGCGAATACTTCTTGCAGATAAGGGAACATAAATTATAAGAAGGCCTGGTAGTGTTGACCAACTGTTTTATTTTTATTCCCTCGGTTAACTGTTTAGTATGAAGTGAAGTGTATTATCAAATGATTCCAAAATTAGATGCTGACTAAGGGAAACGGACAATTTCAGTTAGAAACACTCTGAACAGTCTTACCGCTCGCTGTTGCAGTAGCAATGGCCTACAAAATGTATAAAGGGTAGAGAATAATTGGTAAGAGGATCTTATTGAAATGAGACACATTATTGGAAGTTGCATCCCCGACTGATTTTGGATGTGAGACTCTTTATAAGAGTTATAGACATTAGACACGACACGACTCACGGCCTTTTCTCTCCAACTAGTCTAAATACATAGTTTCAATGAGCCTTCCAACAGTTCCAACACTAAAGGTGACATTATATTTCATTTAGATCTCTTCTCCTATGTCTTAAGAGATTGAGAGCCAATCGACTTTCTTACGTCCTCAGGATCGTAGCCACATGGGCCGAGGTAGATATTTAGAATTGTAAAATTTCGAAACCCCTCTCGATGCTTCCATAAATTTGCTACGTCCACACTGGTTCAAGAACTCCTCAAGCTATTTCCTATTAGTCCCTCAATTTGTACAAATCTTTGCACAGTGTTGAAACTATTTTCATCATTTAGAATCTCGTACACAGCTATGGGAGAGGCTGAAGAAGTCTGGAAGGCAACTCAATGTCTCCTCCTTCCTTTTAAAGGCTTTTTTTATTGTCAAATTAAAATTCGACAGCTAGAGAGTATTAAGTTTTGGGAGACAGAGAGTGAGAGAAGTCATTCATCTCAAGTCTTCAAGTAATTCGTCGTTGTTCCCCCTTGACTGCCAAATGACATTCTTGCTTCCACTATGGGGAAAAAACCCGTCCGTATTCTTTCTTGAACATGGGACATGGGGATTTTTACTGGAGCTAAAACCATTAATTTAAGTTAGGAGAATAATTTCTACTGTGCCATGCGAATAGTGCTGATGCTGATATACTCCCTAGTTCATAGTTGAAAGTTAATCTTAATTTTACACTGCAGTATTATTTCCTTTGTAAGTATAACAATTCCTAATACGTTTAATCTTATATAAGTTGAGTGGCAAGATTCAAGATTCAAGACAGAGGCTAATGGCAAATGTCGAATGCTGAATAATGTAAAAAGTGTATGGCTGACTAGGATGAAAAAGACTTGACAAATCCAGAGAACTTGCTAAGAAAACTTTAAACTTGAATGTGTTTAGTTGTTCAGAGTTCACAAGAGCCCTGATGGGTTCAAGTCCCAGTCCCGAATGGCCTATGTCATGAATACTATATCTCCTATGTGCTACTCCAAAATAGCGACCTTGCTTAATTGAAATAACTGAGATAAATTCCTTGTCCTTGTTACTCCTCTTGCTGAATGAAATGAAAACTTGTAATAAGAAAAAAGTTAAAGGATCGATTGGAATATTTGTAATCTTCTTACTGCAAGCAGAAATAACAGTAAAGTCATAATGGGTGGACAGGGAAATTAGTACAACACACGCGGAAATCCTTTACAGCTCGTATATATAAGCTCACCTCCAATTTACTACCTAACAACACTTGAAAAGGAGTTTCAAAAATTTCCAAATCATTCCTCCAAAGTCCAGAGTCTGAAAGGAAGGCACTCTCCGTTATTTTTTTCAATCCAATGGCAAAAGCTAGCCATTACTGTAGGACCAGCGAACCACTAGTAGTGGTGAATAGGTGATTGTGCTGACTCAAATTAAATTTGGCCACTCACCGAAATTTCAAAAGGTTATTCTGCAAAGAGCTTAAGTTGGATTATTTGCAGAGAAAGACCATCCAGAGCCTGAATAGAGTTGTTTGCTGAGTGACTTGGCTTAAATCTGAAATGTATGTCATGTGGAATGTCATCATGACTTAAACATAGTTTACCAAGCACTTTCCCCTCCTTCACCCTCAGTCTATGTGTACTCATGTATTGCGGACACACAGTAGGGAGCAGCTAAAAGGCTGAGATGCTGAGAAAACTTTTATTAATTTTGTATTTACTCATTGGAAATTTCCATTCAAGTGTGTGTGAAGGTTTGGAAGTGGGAATTTGCCACTCCAAGTGCAATATAAATTGTATACTCGTCTCCCAGGCACATGGAACTCGTACAAGTGGGCTTCTCTTATCTTCCTAGTTGCCACTTGCTCTGCCCATAGATAGATAGATATAAAGTGTGCCATGTAGGGCCAACGAATTTGTAGACTTACAATTGAGTTGAGATGGAAGTGAAGGAAGAAGTGAAAGGGTTGAGTAAGCTAGAAATTGGATAAAGTTATCATCATCAGGAGGCCATTAGGGCTTCCTTTGCTTTCCCCACCCGAGGGCTCAGCCTTACTTCCGTCTTCCTCCTTGCCAAAATTTATATATTTATCTATACTAAAGGTGTAGGGATACTTGCTCTATACACTACAACTACTACTACAGTACTCTTATATATCTCTAGGCTCGATTATTATTATTTCTTCATCACGGTAGGCTGCTCTGGAATTTCATCAATTAAGTGAGGAATAACAATTATAGGTTCGAACATATAGATATGCTTTCATACATTTGAGAATACAAAACGTTATTGCATTTTATTGTCAAGAAATCTTTAGCGTTTATTGATAGTGAGTTGTTAGAAAATTCGTGAGTTTTTTTTCAATTGTTTCTTATTTCATTTCTTATTTCAAACTTATTTTAGTCAATTGACTTGAGCTGGTGAAAGGGAAAGTGGCACGGTTCAATCATTTAATTAGTGATGGAGTTTATATCTACTTGATCTCAGGTATTTATTTTTTAGAAAGCCTCTGTGAAGAGTTTTAGCATTTGAACTAATTAATTAATATCTCAAGATTTGAATAAGGAAGTTTTAGAGCATTTTTAATAAATACAACTTTTCGTTTTATAGTCGACAGAAATAGAAAGGAGGAAAATGAATATTTATTGAACGTATTTTGCATGCGTCATATAATGGGTTGAAGTATGAATAAGAATATTCAAACTTATCGATCTTACATGGCACGCCCTAAAATTTCCTGTCCCCTTATTTTCTGTCCATTTGAAAATTAATTTATTATCAAACTCTCTAGCCCTTGAAAAGTCTGCATTTCTCTGAAAGCATTGAATAGAGTGGACCTCTTGAGCCAGTTCTTCTATGCATTAGAAGAGTTTCCCAAATTCAAAGACGAATTGATCATTGACAAGCTCTAACTTTGTTTAATATCTGTATAGCCTCTTGTATTAAAAAACAGAGGAATTAAATAAACAAGCTCGTTCAAGGATGAAAAAAAGGGGAAAGTAAAGTTCTTGGAAAGGAAGGAAAGGATCGTAATTGTAGCTGACAACATCACGTTCGTTTACTTACGTTCAGCCCATTCTCCCTGTCATCATATTAGAAGAGGTCCTCTCTTACCTTCTTCCCTTATTTCATCATCCTCATCATCATCATCTATAATGCTCTAATAATACTTACTTACTTCTTACTTACTTTACCTTTGCCAAGACGATGGTTGAAGGTGGGATATATGTGTACCTAAGCCAAAGGTAGATACATCCCTACCTGTCTATAGAAAGATCTGTTAGCATAAAAGAGCTCCGACTTTCTCCACACAGGTAGGCGGATGTGGATTGTAGTTTCCAATTTCCAAAGTAAAGAGAGACTGAGGAAGAAGAAAAATCAATTGGATCCCTTTTTCCCATTTCGTTTCAACTACTCGAGCCTGACCTCGTCTGGCTTCTCTTATTCGATGGATTAAATTGGATTGGAAATTAATTTGGCAGGATCCTTATTTCATGTGTGCTTGTCTTTCCTTTTCGGGCCAATTTCTTACGGAAGCTTTTCTATCTTATTAAAAACGGGAAGATTGGAGAAGGGAAGTGAAGAAAACATCCAATTTCAGATCAAGTCAATCAAGAAGTTTTGAGAATAAGTCCTCAATGTCTCCTGAAATATTAGTAGCTAAAGGCACAACTACCAATTTGCTTAATTTGGTTGAGCAAGTAGAATTTTTTAGCAGCTTACAAATAAAAGTTGAGTTGTTCCAATCTGTAAGATTATTGAGCAAGATGTTTCAAGTCTATACTTTGTATCCAATTTCAAAATTTCCTTATGTTATGAATTACTGAGAAACAAGTTCTTAAACTTTTCAAGACGAGCTTTTTATTTACAAAAAACATAGTAATTGGAGAAGCGTTTGCTTAACTCTATTATAACAAATTGAAGCAATTTTAGGTCGATTTGGGCTATTAGCTTACCAACAGGCATCTCCCCTGATCCCCATTCAGGTACTAGGAATGGGTCTGAAATAGTGAGCCTTGAGTGGCTCGATTACTATATTATTAACGAAGCCATTATCGGTAGAGAGAATGTATTATTATCATTACCATCATCATTATAATGATCTGGATTCTCTAATAGCCGGAACGGATTACAACCTAATGTTCTAAGTACATAACAGTCTAAGCTGACGTCAGGGTTGGGATGAGGGGGCTTAATAAAAGAGAAAATATAATACTAATAGAAGCTTATAACCTTTCCGACCAGACAGGGACAAAAGTCATGGGGGATTACGTACTAGATACAAAAGTAATACATGTTGGCTGGAGAACGTCAAGAGAGAACATGGTTTTCCTTTCTATATTGACCTCTGACCTTAAGCATCCCAGCCATTCCCCTTTCATTCCCTTTAGTAATACAGCCACCAGGGGTTTTAGTGAAGATGACTTGGTGGAGATCAAAAGTGTCAGTTACGGAGACATGGAAGGACAATCAAAAAACCGAAACATGACCAGGATGTCATTTATGTCATAAGCAATGCCAAAATGTCTTTCACACTGTTGCTTCCTTCATGCTCACAATATTCCTTTCAGCCTGAACTGTCGATGTTGCATATTACTTTAGAGCTCTTCCCAGTAGTCTCGAGTTTGTAGCTTGTGAAAGTAGAGTGGATCCAGACTGTAAGTGTCTAATACTTATTGGCTTCATAAAGATTAGGGGAGGATGGTGATGGGGATACTTGGTTCGTTGGTATGGCATCGTGATGATGATGGTCATGAAAGTTACATGAGATGCTCAAGCTCCCAAAGACTCAAAGCCAACGACCACTGTGAGGTCATAATGAGAACCGAGACTTGAATTGCTTTCTCGATTCATTAATAACGGCTCCGTGTAAATAAAGACCTAGAGTCTTGATACTTTAAGATGACACTTTCCCCTGGATTTATGTTGTTTAATATGCCAAGGAATTAATTACGTCTTCCTCCCTTTCCTTCCTCTTGCATACACGAATACAAAACATCCCTACACAATGGCGAGAACAGAGAGCGTACAGTTTATTGACCCTTGCCAGGGCCACCACTTTGAGTACGGAAAGAGACAGGAAATCCATACTGGATTCGATACATGGACGACCTACTGGTAACTCAGCTTGAAGGTTTCCTTGAGACTTGAGATTGTTGACACCATGAACCAAGTTGCCAGCTGACCCAAATCACAATCACTTTGATTCTGTCAGAGACACGCCCTGCATACGAAATACGATACCATCCCCAGCCCATCTGAGATACACATAGTATCAAATATAATCTCGAGCTCTACATTATTATCTTATACCTACTTTCCTGGAATAAATAGTGGACAACCTGGTTCCCTAGTAAACTCCACAACTTCTGGAGACCTCCATCCTACTGCTTTTACTCTACAATGTTCCTTCCACGACTTTCTCCGGCTACTCCAAAGCATAAACCTTTCACTTGCCTTTCCTCAAAGGAAATTTGGGCTGAAGGAGAGAGTCCAGACTGGAGACTCCAGAGGTGTTGTAATATATACGCTCAAGTCATGGATATGGAAACATGTACTTTGAAAAACATGCAACGTACTCTAGGAAGTAGTCCCAATGGAGCGTTTTGTGGCTCAACCACTAAACTCCTAACACTTTCACTCTCCATGCGTTCTACTATACACTCAACTATGGAGCTATCCGAGGAGGACCCGAGGCAAGGAAGGGAGGTTATCTCAACTTATAATATAAGTAAGCGTATCTCACACCATCATCTCGAGCAAAATGAATCCCTTTAGTTTATTCAACTTCAGTTTACAACACGTTTACCTCAAACCACTCAACCTTCTCAAACTCACCGTCCTTTACGACGGGCGCATAATATTATTATGTATTTTATAAGGCTGCAATAATATAACTGCACAGCCGGAGGAGATAGCTCCTCATAGTCTTTCAAAGCCCCGTAGCATCCAGCACTAAATAGAATTAGCTACAAGGCCTATCTGGAATCTAGAGCTCCATGGGAGTTTCCTGGAGGAAATGGTGTTAGACTTACTTTCACTGATATTTCTCACCAGTCAACCATAGGATAGTTAACTTGGCGAAACCACACCAGTGAACTGCAACCTCTTCACAATTTCCTCAGGGCTTGGCTCCACTGCGTTTCTCACTCACTTTATTCATGGCTCGTGGGAACTTTAAGGTAAACCTTAACCGTCCATGCGTCCAACCGTACATCTATATTCATTCACTTACATGTCTCCTTTTCACTTGACTTTCTACGCTCTCAAGCTCCGTTAATTCATCAATTGAGGAAACCAGGGCATCCTATTTCGTGTGGAGAAAGCAGTAGACAGCAACAGGGACAGGCTTTCAGTTTGATCTTCTGCTGAAATGCTCAGCCGTAGGTACTCCTTGTTTGGATCCTCCTCTAACCCCCATTTTATAATATACGGTTTCCGTTACTAGACCTAGATTTTGGAGAAATCATGGAAAATGGGCTTCTGTCCCAGACTCATTAAAAATGTAGATGGAACTTTAATGCTCTACCTAAGCTGGTAATTTCATCTGCAGTTGATTATAATAAGTATCATGACTATTCGGATCTCAATTCTTCAGGATTATATATTACGATGCAAGGAAATGGAAGCTATGAGAAACCCCCCTGTAGAGCCTTAACAATTTAGAGCACCTCTGGATTTATATTCCCAGGGTTGAGTTGTTGCTATACAAGGGATTTCCAAACGGGTCTGAACTTTCTGGAACTTTGCAGCTGGGGCCAAGCACAAGGAAGGATATGTAATAGTATTAGGCTGCTGAATTTCACAGATTGAGTCGAGTAGATTACGACACGGCCAGAGTGGTACGGAGCAAAGGCAGCACAATCCAAAATCCAGTGAAACCTTCGTCCGAGTGGAAGTTCAATTTCATGGAAAATTGTAGACGGAAATCGCTTTCCTTTCCCCAAATACCCAGCGGTGGACCAAAGGCAGTTAGCGAGAGAGAGAGAGAGAGAGAGTAAGTAATCTTAGAAGAGTCATAAAGCTGTTCAAATAAATAACTGCTTTTAATGTCCACAGCATATCCACTCACGCCGATCATAACCGCTTATTCCATTTCCCATTTCTAACCTGGTGAACTTCTTGTCACTGCATTTTGGGAATTTATTTAAATGACACCAGTGGTTGGAAAGAGTCGATTTTGTAGACAGTGCATATGGATTATGGATGCTTGTGAAAAGCAATAAATATTCACACTTTGGCCAGATTTATTATCAATCAATAAAGAAGGTTTACTTGATTTATTTTATTAGTTGATAGAAAGCTCTTCAAGTTCCTTGTTTTTATCATTCTAATTAATTACATATATCGGTTCGTGTATGCAATAATAAAGGAGATAATTTATCATATCTTGTTGTATGTATCATCATTTGGGCTATTCTACTGGTTCATTTGCGTTCACAAGTGATATTTGTATGCATCTTAGTGCTAATGTACACATCATATAATATGTAATATAATATACGTACCCTCTAACTGAAAGTCAACGTCACTCTTCGCTGGTTTTGGGCGTTTTTTTCTTTGCTTTTTGTGTATTACTTCAGTGTTTAATTAAATAGGATCAACACAGCATGTTTTGCCCAGAATTCTAAAAATATTTCCAGAAATCATTGTGCACCTTCTGCCTAAATAGAATGTATAAGAGCTGACTGGACCACGACGAAATTTTACATATAAACTCACGGTTTACGAACATAATTACTTCCCCGAAAGATACGGCAGGTTGCTCTTGCATCAAATGGTATGCTTTTTATGTGTACTAATAACCATAAATTTACCACATCAATTCACTACAAGTAAGATATCTAACAGTTGATTAGGATAACACAGGAACAAGAGGTTAATTACATGTACGAGTAAAACACTGGAAATACATCGGTTTTGGTAGGACTGCTACACCAAAAATATGCAGATTGTAACAATAAATCACACAGGTTTATATAACTGGCCTCACCGTCTACTTAATTTTAACATTTAGAATCAAGACAATTAAGTAACACTACTATCCTAACAACTAGAATAAACGGTAGCGATAAGCAAGATATATATTATATTTAAATAGCATAATATACGGGCATTACTCAATAAATTATTAAATGACTAAATCATGAAAACCGCGAGTCGCAATAACGTTGGCTGTATTTTGGAAAACTAGATAAACTCATCAAATTGACTGATCTATGCAAGAACGTTTACAGGCATACGATCCACTTATGGCACACATTAGCTCTATAAGTGCATGGGTCATTAACTAAGCCCGAAAAAGCTATGTACTTACAATTTAATCACATAAGATGTATATACCTCAGCCTTAACTTAAGTCTACAGCCTGCCTAACTATAACACTTTAATAACATAGTCGCACCATTGCCAAGTCATTTCAAAAAATTTCATTCAGCCGTCCCTTTAAATATAATCAAAATTCCTATTAACTATTTGAATCAAACTAAAAAAAAGCATAGGAACTTATGTCAACGTAATATTAAACCAATGTCAATATAATTAAACTACTTGGAATAGATAAGAAATAAATCTGCTAAAACAATCATCCAAGTGCTCTGTATACTCGTACCGAAACGGCCATAACTTGTTAATAAACTACAGTACCCTTGCCCGAATACCTCCACAGACGTACAAACTAGCTGGTGAAAGCTAGAAAAGGAAATTACATCTACAAGCTATTCAAATTTATGGGTAATCAAGTGTGGTCAGAAAAATTAAGATAGCTCCCCAGCTAGTTCAAAACCAATTAATACGTGTAGGAAAGGAGAAAGCTTGTTGTGAAAGTCAATTCGCATATTTAATAACTGCCTAAAAGTATTGATAATCATAAACCCTGTTCCTCACCTTTTTTTAGATTAAGACAAAAGAGCTCTGATTTCTCTTGTGAAACACAGTGGAACTAATTATGACCATTATAATCATTGACTTTCCCCACGACCACACTACAGTGTCACTAAAATGAAATACAACTAAAATCTAAAAGACATAACGAGTTACATAGGAAAACAAAAAAAATCCAAAACAAATTGAGACAAGGACATTACGTACATATATCTCGGCCATATGAACGAGGGAACTATACAGAACGGAAGGAACTAGCGACACCATTTCCAGCAGATTTCTAAAAACTATGACAGTAATAATTCCAACAATATTTACCAACGAACAGTCACAAGGAAACAAATAAACGAAATTGCATTGTCAATTGTTGTTCTGGGGGAGTTGAAAAGTAGAATGGGTTGGGTGGTAGACGAATACAAGGCAATTGCAGTAGAAGAAGAGTGACATTACGTAGAAGAAGGTACTTCATTCTCTAATCAATAGCATAATTGATCAGTTCTGATTCAATTTGATTCAGTCATGTCAAGTCAATCAAAATATTGGACCAAGATCTGCTTGTACGCTCATACTCAATGTAACTGACACTGAAACAAACAATTAAACAAAACAGACATTAATATGCGCTTGCAATTCACACTGCAAGATTAACACATAGCGAGCCACACAAATACGCAGTAAGCAATGCCTCCACCAAAATATTTTTATTTATCCATCCCAGTTACCTACGGAATTTTTTAATCCAAACTGGATATGTCAAGAGAAAATTAATTTCTCAGTATAAGAAAAATGGAAATTTTTGTATGACATGATGCAATGGAATACTTCAAAGTAATAATCCTCTGGCTTTGCATTGGAAATTCAAAATACTGATGATGATGTCAAAGAGATTTTTTTTAAATCTTAAGTTTAAAAAAACTAATTTTACGTAATACTTGATAGAGAAGAATACTTTGCAAATCTGAAATACGTTTAAAATCTTGGACATAAAGCTCCTAAGCCAATCAATAGCATTTGGGTACATGTACATATACGGAGAACTGTATTTAGGACAGACGTATAGCAACAGTTTAACATTCACAAGCCGTGATCCGTAAACTAGGCTCTATAGGAAATACCCCTGATTAATCCATCTCAGTCGTGATAGCAATTTAATTTCCTAATAAAATATAACCCCTTTCCTGACTGCATTCAACTACATCACTACAGATGAGAAAGAATTACTTAACTAATTCATTAGTTAATGAACCTCCCCTACAGAAAGTTCCTCCAGCTCGGATTTGTAAATGCATTCCACGGATCTGTACTGTGTGGACTGTGTCAAGTCTTTCAATGAAGAAGAGGTGAGTTTTAGTATAGCGTGATTGTATCAAATTACTAGGATTCCTACCTATAGATTCTATAGAATTTACTGAGATGCGATGATCAAGTGAGGAAGCCGTGTAGTCTGTTATAATCAACGCAACCTAATGAACTCTCGGAATAATAATAACCAACCTTTGAACCTTTCTGTAGGATTTGGTTCAGAAAATACTCGTGAAAATCGTCTAAATTGTCATGTTTCATCACAGAGGCTTACTTGAATTAATAAATACTCTACCTAATATAAATTAAGTATTCGAGTTTTGTGCTACAACTTTAAGATTTATCCATACATCATCAGCGTCATGGAAGAGACGGACTAGAATATCAAATGCAGCTCTTACAATTAGAGATGTAAATAATTATCAACAGAGTAAACGTTTTGTATGGCAAGGAAAATTTCAATGGTCATTAATCATCGTAATAGGAACTTGAAAAAAACTCTTTCAAAGCTTAATCAGTAACTTAATTTGGCACTTGTTTCGTCAAAATAGTAAAACGACTAAAATCACTACTGAATTAACAAAGATTGACTCTTGGCTAATAAATATGAGATGAATATTTAGCATTAATCAACACGATTCAATATTTGTCATCTGAAGCTTCTGCATTAATACCATAAAATAATTAAAGAGAACTTTAAATACTCGAATTTGGTCAGTTGAACCATCCACAAAATCATTGTTATTTGTACCGTCAGTTGTAATAGTAATACCCTAATTTGAATACGAAAATACGAGGACAATTGACACCCTAAAAAAAATTCTAAACCTAATGAAGCATAACTTATCAAATGAATGGGAAATAAAAAAGCAAGGGGAAAGCTAGAATCAGAGGAATCGTTTTGATATAGTAGCTTACAGTCTAGTTGGTCGGGTTGGATTTGTTTTTGGGTTGATGAAGATTTGTTACTCTTGAATTGATCGGATTGGCTTGACTTGACTTTCCACGGGTCTTGCGTTTCCGAGAAAAAATTTAGCTCTGGTCTGGAGTTTTACAAAGTAGTGTGTGTGTAGCTTAATGTGGTAAGTGGATAGGCACCTCTAACTGGCTAGGTAGATAGGAATAGGTTGAAAAATATTTGTTTTATCTTCTCTGATTCTGCTCTGGCTTTGCTAAATTGTCACTAGAAAGAATAGCTCCATGGACACATGACATGGTTTCACTTGTCACTGTTCATTTTCAGTACGGTTTGGCAGCTTCTTTGGACCGCTTCAATTGGACTTTGAGACGCTTCATCCCAATCTGGAAGCCATTCATCATCTGAATCGCCACCTGTGCCGAGACTGGATTGTCGTATGATACGAAACCTAAAAAATCACGAATCCAACTCATAGTGAAACAATTTCTTTCATCCATTTTTAACACCTGCTCCACTATTTCTACTCTATTTATCATCAATTTTTTTGGGAAAAGCTAGCTGACTACCATTTCGTCCCAATTCTATCAATAGCCGGAAAGCATTCAATAACACTTGTGCATTGTGAGTATCATAAAGCCGACCGAACCAGAATTGATTCATTACAGATATTCATATATTCTGCACGAACAAGAAAATATAAAAAACTTACCAAAACACTTGGAAAGATTAGTTTGCTTGTCCACAAATACTTTGGCGGAGATCACATTCCCATAATGGGTGAACATGGTAGCCAGATCCGAGTCACCCCATTCTGGGGGTAAGTGATAAATGAACAAGTTGGCACCTTCTGGACCGGAGTCCTTTCAGAACAAAACGTTCATTATTAAATTCTAATTCAATACTCAGGTAGACAGGTTAAAAAGTTATGCATTAGTAATTTGGGATCCATACTTTTACCTGCTTGCTCGAAACGGATTGGCTTCTTATGGCACTGGAGAAAGAACTCAGCCCTGTAAAAACAATTTTTTCTCTCATCAGAACCAACTAAATCAAATATATTATCCTTCTAACATCTGAAGATGAGGATAAGCTCACTGTTCAACATTTTGTTTTTAGTCACATTTAAACATTCTTGGAATTAATATTGTTATGAGCCCCACCTGAGTGAATTCCATTGCTACTGATCGAAAGACCGGATGATCCCAGAGAACACCCATTAGCACCTAAATAATTGTATTCTGGTCACATCCCAAGAAATCCAAATTGACAGTGAAAATAAAATAAAAAACACATTCCAACAAAT
This sequence comes from Agrenia bidenticulata, assembly GCA_034694785.1. NCBI lineage: Eukaryota > Metazoa > Arthropoda > Collembola > Entomobryomorpha > Isotomidae > Agrenia > Agrenia bidenticulata. The sequence continues at coordinate 17,840 of JAQFYM010000730.1, read as the reverse complement.
ATTAATTTTTTTCAAACTACTATGCCAAACCACAACTCACTAGGAATTATTGCAAACAATTTTTGATACAATTTTAAAAATAAAGGATCTCAAATAAATAATATTAAATAGCTCTACATCGTATAAAATCTGGACTCCATGCGGTTATTTCATACCGTTACGATGCTTCACGACAGTGTTAAGTTAACTAAAAATAGCATTTGTACTTCCATTGTTGCTGTCGTAAACAATGTTGCTTGAGTTTAAAAAAAACATGATTAGGAAACAAAAAGTAAAAGTGAGAATTGAAGTACAATCAGCTTAAGATTAGTCTCTCAACTCCTCAGAGTGAGTAGAAGCTATTTTGAATGCAATAAATCAGAGAAAGCAGTGAAAGTAGTTAAGAAATATTGTGAGAGTAATTACCTGAAGGAGAGAGCGAAGAATGATTGCCCAAGGCAGCCAAGGTGGCCAAATTCTGAACACCAACAGCCAAAGGATGTTGGTTAGAGGTCACATTACTCAAATTCGCAATGGCGGCAAGAGTAGCCAGGTCCTGTGAAGTTGTTGACCCAGAGCTGAGACCATGGATTCCAGTATTTGATCCCAATGACCCCAGCCCACCAATTCCCTGAACTGTCAAGGGACTCAACTGAGAAAAATAATTTGCTTGCTGTTGCTGTTGCTGCTGGATTTGTTGTCGTATCTGTTCCAATTTCAAAAGTCCCTGTAGAATTGAAACCCAAGGCTCGCGAAATTATTTCCCGTTATTTTTATTAATCATCAACTAATAATTAGATAACGAAACTACTTCTACAGACTATCAAATAATTTTAGAGGCACAGGAAAGAAAACTAAGAGCACGAGTGAGTTGTTTTAAATCCAAACTGCACAAATTTTCCAAAGAATGCTTATGAGCTTGTTACTTCTAAAAGTTAAAATTGATCTTCATAACAACAAATGAAAACATCAGAGCTACTTCAGACAAATAATAAAACTGTTAACAATAAAGCCTTAATCCGATAAAACTTTACTTACGTTGAAATACGGCTGGGAAAGTGGATTCACACTGGCTGCAGAAACATTTCCAATGAAAGAAGTCTGTATATGCTGCTGCCGCTTTTGATCCTTATCTTTCGGAGTGTCGGCGAATTTCACAACAATCGGGGATGTACAGCCCTGAAATGCAAATTATTGAACGCTGAAATACATATTAAAAGCCTTTTTATCCTAAATATATTAATAATTTTCCTTTTCGAAATCTCTTAAGTCTTAATGTGAGTCCTTGTGATATAAATACATTTTTTGGCACAATTAAACAACAAGCAAACATTTTTTGTCAACTAACTACTTTTCTACTAGAGCAAACGTTCCATTTCCTCCTTCGCAAACTCATTCCACCAATGGAGCCGGTTTGTTGTGTGATAATTATAAATAATATATTTTTCAAGGTAAGCAAAGCCACAAGGATGGCAATTATAGATTTGACTAGTGCAGCATCTAATTACGTTGAGTAACCGCACGTATGAGTCTCAGTATACACTTTTTTTGCTCTGACAATCTAGTGACAAATGTTGACGGAGTGAGAGGTGTGCAGAAAAAGTACTGGTGGTATTAGAAGAAGGACTTATGTTTTTGAGACATAATTAACGGATGGGTGAGAATGACTAACGAGTGAGGGACAACAATTTGGCTTACCTCCATAGTCATAGATTGATGGACAGCTTTAATGGCAGTCTGGGCACTTTGTTTCGACGCAAATGTAACGAACGCACATCCTGCACATAAAAGTCAAAGACCACACTCCACATTAAAACATTTAGCACATTACATAGGTCGCTACGAAACTCAGTTCTGTGTGAGGCTGAGGGGTGCCAATTAACAAGTTACAATATATACAAAAAAACATCTCTAGTTTCGTTCATAGATACAAAAGATTGAGCTTGGTATCCCATCATACTTTACACAGACACACAAGTTGATTTATATTACCCTAGATATACGTACAGAAATTACAGAAAGAGTATCTCAACTCTACTACATGTACATGATGATTGATGATACTTGGTGATCTCCCGAAGAAAAAGTACACACGTTTTTTCCTTACTTATGGGTGCTACTGCATCTCCTAACTGATCTTAACTGATTTCGGTAGACACAGCGGAGAAGCGACATTATATAAAAAGATATGGGAAAATATCGACACATTTCTACTAGCTCACATTCTAAATGCCACTAACCACGAAAAGTGACCACAAAGAGCCATTAAATAAAACTCCAGCAGTGTGTACTTGAAACGGGGGTAAACTGATAGGATCCAGATATATTTCACTACATAGCAATATAGCTAACCCCAAGGCCTAATATACGGTCGACACTTCTCTCACAAATACCGGCTTTCACTTCCTCCTACAACCTAACTATAGTAACTACTAAAGATAAAGGGTTAGAATAGGATAAACTTTGTGGTCTAGTGAGTGATCTGAGCTAATCTTGTACATAATTTTAACTTGGCTCACCATGAAAATATTCACTACAACATTTACTATCTACATTAACTGATTCTATTTTTTTGTAAACGTCCGGCCTGCTCTCCCTCCAAGTAAAAATTAAATGACAGGATGATGACACCCCTACTATTTACTACTACTTCGAACGGTACGAAAAAATGGGATACATTATTGATAGTAAGGGAAGACAATGACAAGACGAAGTGTCGCTGAGAAAGAGAAAACAAGGGAAAATGTACGGGAAATGGAGACATGTTTTATGTCATCCTGGGACTAAAGAATACAATACAAGTTACTGGATTCGAGTACAACAGGGCTCATACGAACTATACAGGAGATCCCTAGGTGATAGTTTTTTTTCTCATGTCCTTTACTTATAACTGGGGAGAACATGAATTCACTTTCACACAATTTCCACTGCGTCATACCAAATGACAATTAAGTGTCACATCCTCCCCTCTCTTTTTTCGAAACTAATGGCCCACTTCAAGTAGATTTATGGGATTTCAATGGAGCAAATATAGACCCTAACTCTGAGTTATGATGACCTACTCTAGTCAGGACTTGGAGCGCACTATATCTCCTCTTGTCATCTGACATTCTCAATACTACTAATCCTTTTAAAAACACACAGAAATTGAACTTAGTCTATCCAAGTCGCTTTCACTTTAGAACACACTACTGTTACACAAGAATAGCGAGAGAGGACAAAGTCTCAACTTTCTCCACAAAATCACTGACAACCAATGTGAAACCAAGCTCTGTGGAATGTACATTCTCTCAAGATCATAAAGCACTCCAGGGAGTTTCACATGTAATGGTTTTCTTTACTTCTGTTAAAAATTACCTTTGCTCTGGGCATTCGTATCCCGAAGGACGGTACACTCGTCTATCACTCCATATCTTTGGAACATGGTTCGAACATCTGCTTCATTGCATTTACGAGCCAGCATCCCCACGAACACCTTCCTCTCTGGAAAATCATTCATAAACATGTTATTTCACAATTGAAGCAAGCACATTGAATTAAATTAGTGGTGCATCCTCTTCTTGTTTCTCAATACATGTGCACCAAGAGATTGTATCGCTCGACCACATACATCCATCCACTGAATAACAAAGAATATATCAAATTGGAAAAGATAAGCAGAACTTGTTACGTACCATATCGATTCTCATTGTCAGCCGGCTTCATTTGTATATGATGATTCATCTGAAATTCACGAGAAAAACTCTTTAAACCCCTTTTATAAAACCTTCGTTCCATTTGTTCACACTTTTATCTGTCTATTTGAACCTGCTCTCGTATACCCAATATATGGGATCTGACGTGTCAACCAACTTTATGCAACAAAAAAAGTTGACTCTCTTCCCATGTTTTTTCCGAGAAGCAGAAAGGTTTAATATTTTTTAACCCTCCCCATCCATTTCGTTTCATATCAAATTTCACTCTCGTATCATAGACCACAGAAAATATATTCCACCCTATGCCTAAACTACTGGCTGACTCAAGTGATTTCATCTCCTCCGTTCGAACACATTTAAATTACAATGGAAAATAAATTTAATGCCTAAATACAAAATGCATACACGATAAGTGCCACCAGGCACGTAGAATATGTAAATAATACAGAACTCTCCAAAACTCTGAATTCAGATAAGCTGACATAATCTTTTTTTGGGGTTAATACGCTAGAGGCTCAACGAAACAACCAGAGCAGCTCATTATTTATGGTCGTTGAGAAGAGGCTCTTCAACCTCTGGATTCAATCTCCAACCCTTTGTCTACTCCAAAGTTTCATTAGGTCAGCATTTCAATTTTAAATTTCCTCCAGTTTACAAAAGGACCGACTCCCGACTTGTGTTCATGGTCCTTGTAAGTCAATTTGCATCATTTAACATTTTTAAAACCCCCTTACTTTTTCACTTGATCGCAAGATAGCCTCGACGAAGGGTTGCTCAATAATATACATGAGCCCCTGCATGTAGCTATTCTTCTATACCATCATGATGGTAGTAAAATCCAATGACAATTGACAATAACAATTCTTTTGGTAGCACAAGCCTTGAATTGAGCGAGATTACGAACAAATGCCATAACCATAAAAAAGAATGTGCACATTTAAGAAATTCAATGCCTCAAATTTGTGGCCTGCAATTTTAAAGTTCATACAAATATAATACTTTTCTTTAAAAACTAGAGCCAAAAATAAATCCCTTGTTCTCTACTTATCTAAATCTAAAGTGGACAAGCTACCTACTTGTAATTGGCTGATACGAGGATTCTCAATTTTCTTCGATAACATCGAACCTCAATATTTACGATTTCATACTACCAAGAAAAAAAATATTAGTCCTTCTTCGAAAAATATTTGTAACAAAAGAATGAAGGAAGAAATATTTAATATTTAATAGTTGGTCGGACTGAACAAAATCAAGAAGTACTAAACAATTTTATAACCATAATAAAAATCAATATCCAATTACTGCTTCCTTCAAAAACACTACATGAACGAAAGTGACATAACATAAAATAACAAAAAACGTCTATTTTATCAAGTTAAATAAGACCATTCGAGTGTCACATTCAGCCAATGAATAACTCCAACTTAGACGAATAACAAATCGATACGATTCTGGTGATGCTGTGCAGCGAAGCGAGCTTAAACACAATCCGACTAGACCATACCAGGACTTAAATCCTAGTCCTAACTCCTACATCTAGATCATTCTATATTCCATCGGTGCTTATCGGATCCTATTTCAGATTCCATTTCCTACCCAATCTCAAGTTCCCTTCGTGATATGGAGGGAGAAGTTAAAGGCTACACAGGGCTAGCCAGATTTAAAATGAGATGCTTTTATCAGGATTTCAAAATTTAAAGTATACAAATCCACATTCATGTCCCTAAAGCAGCTACTCTAATCTAATCAAATCCGTTCCAATCCATTACTCAATTTATAAGTTCATAGAATTCTGAAGTACAAACGAAAATTCCACATTTTAATAATTCTGTCTCAATCTGTGTCTCAATTAGAAAATATTGCTCTTTAATTTCTAGACCTCAATACATTCACACGATTACAACCACTAACAATAACTATTAAATTATGAATTAAAACTGAGGGTTCTGCTAGTTCTAGATTTTATCATACCACAGATACCGAAATTAAAACCAAACCCTTCTAAATAAACATTAAACAATAATTATCCTTCCGCCTGTGAAATCTGCCTGGTACAAATGCTAAATGCTCTCCGAACGAAATACTAAAACACGAAATATATGGTTCTACAAGTGTGTGAGAGTGGTAACAAAAACCCGTATTTGCAAAATGAATTAATTATTCAACCATTAAATGGATAAATGTATGCCAAAAATATTCAAGTACTGGGGGTTTAAAGCTAAGAAAGGAGAGTGAAGGAGAAAGTTTTTTTAACCAAGGATTTGCTATCTAAACTATCTGTCGCGTGCAGACAGACACTAAGTCTAAATAGTCGGCTAGAAATTATCTGGGCTTGACGCAATTAGTAAGATTTAATTGAATCAGGAATTCACTCCACAACTTGGGCCACTATCAGCATCAGCAAGGCAAAAATTAAATGGTTTTTCTAAGTTACCACAAGGTAATGTCAGGCGTAGGGATGAGGAGCGGATTTAAATTGTTAACTTGCTAGAGTACAACTTGAAGCTTAAACTTTTCATTGTACAATAACAAAGCCACAAAATCTAACTTTTCTTCTGTTCTGGACGCATCAACGTGATCAAGAACAGAACAGACAACTGCATAAATAAAATTGTTCTCCTCTTTAACTTTTAACTTATTCAGTCCAAAGTCAATGACAGGCATTACATAAACAACCTGCAATTTTAATGCAATTGGTGATTCCAGCTTTGAACAAGCTACTAGTCTACAGCAGTAAATTAAAATAATTAAATTATACAAAACTTTTGACAGTTTGATCTCAAATATTGTTTCAAATCCCAAACTTCCCCCCTAGCCCTACCCTTACACCTTATTTTCCACTCAACTTACTTTTCTAATATTCTAATATTATGCCATTAGACTATTAAGTACCTAACAACCTAACAATCTACTTCGTAGAGTTCCAATTTAAGCCTTCTTAAAATTATGCTTAACAATTGCTAATATGAAATATAACAACGTACTTCACAATAATAACCAACAAGTAACGAACTCATCTTTCTAAAAACGGATCCTTCCATCGCATCCGTCCAGGATACCTACTGACAATAGAATATTCTAAAAAAATATATTTTTGACTCATATTATTCTCTAATATCACCCTCATCAAGCCAGTCGTAAAAGTAAACCTAGGAAACGAAACGTTCAACTTCAATCCGCTTATTTTCCTTACAAAACGACTGGCTTTGATGATGTACTTGAAATTCGACTCAAAGTCGATGAAATCGTATTTCCTTTCTCTCTCGTCTCTGAGCTTATGAATCGAGTTTTATATTTGAAGTGAGGCAATTACTTCCAACTCCAACTGATGATGGTATCGATCCCCTTCCGGTCTATTGAGCAACATGAAGGAAGTTAAATCCTCCTCACTTTGAAGACTACTTATGGGAGCAAACAAAGAGATTTCTCCATCTCCTGACATCATAATGATCTCACTAAATTGTAAATCACTATCAATCCTCTTCAGTTAAATTCACTCACTAAGAACTTGGGAGTAGCCCCACTGAGGAGAAGTCTCTCAAAGCAGAATTCGGAATTATACTTCACTAATAATAGATTAATGAGACTAATAGCAACTTGAACTCCACCGGCTGGAGGGGATGACAATGATAATAATTATCAGTCGTATCAACGACCGACTCATTAGCTACGAACGATATGATTTGAATCGTGGGCACTGCTATGGGATCTTCTGACTACTGGCGCAAATGAAGAGGGATAATTAATTCGAGCTGTCGTAGCACATTACAACTTCTGTCATCGCAGAACTACTCAATACATCTGTTCTTTGTGCAAACAAACAAAGGCGTATTGTTAATTCCCGTCTGCAGTTAGACAAATGTTTGAGGAGTATGGATCGACTATATCTAGATAACAATGCCACTAACAATACAATAATTAAGCAATACACAATACGGAATATAATATACAAGGTTTTGGTTTCTTACCCCGGGCAGTGTCTTCACGTTATGGAGAGCGTTCTGCGCGTCCAGGGCAGATTTTCTCGCGTAGTATGTGACAAAACAACAACCTGCAATGGAAACAAAAAATAACAAATCAATACAAATATCTAGCAGAGAAATTATTATATTATTTCAAAAATTTTAAGTGGTACAATGGAGGACAAGCGTTCGCCGGTGGGAATACTTCGGGTCAATAAAGAATTGTCAATTGCCAATCGTTCTGACCGGTTTTGATAAACTAACGATTACAACAGTCAACAGACACTCAAGTTCAAGCGCCGAGCGCGACGCACCTATACTTAAACTTAAATAGTGCAGCTCCACAGACGTTTTTCTAGTAAGTGTGAAGTGGTAAAGGCCAATCATCGAACTAACGAAGAGTTTAAATGGCGTTAGTGTGGGACCTTGTTCAACATACAACGTATTGTTCTCATTTCCCACTTATAAATATTTTTATTCACAGCCGTTGTGCGCAACGTCTAAATTCCTACCGACATAGCAAAGTTCCTTATTGCTAGCATTCCTCAAGTCTCAAATTCCTGAGTCTCTTTGTATTTTGTCGATAAGTAAATCAAGACAACGCAAAGATGCGCACAGAGGTAAAGTGTTGTGTACGGATAATTTATATCCCAAAGCTACTAAAACTGCAACTACTATGTACTATAAATTTACCTGCATTTAAAAAAAGCGGTATAGATTATTGATTCATTGAAAACCGTAAATTGTTTAAAATAACTTAATCAATACTGTACTCCATATACAATTTGAAATACGGAATTGAAGTGGCTTTAAAGTTTAATAACGAGGAAAACCAATGAGTTGAGTAATTCATCCCTATGCCAGACGTTGTTGCAAACTTGCAATCATAAATATTCCATTTTCCATTATTCCAAAGCCTATTCAACTTCCCGTCCTTGCATTTTCTCTTAAGCATATACTCTACCAACATCCATCCACAAAAAATTCCAATGGATCTTCCAATGTCATCGATGCCAAGCCGAAACTGCAATTCTTCATTTTATTTTCATACATCCGATAAATCTACCATAACCATACCATACAATATCACACCATCCCTCCCCTCTCAAAAAGATAGAGTACGTATGCAATAAAACGACGGGATAAATCGCGTAAATCATGTCAAACATAAAATGCACAACACCCTCAACACTAGCGAAAAATGGCAAATCGTTGCATAATAGTGTAAACTTATAAAAGTAATTGATGCTAGTTTGAATACACGAAAGCCTTTTTGAGTTCCAACACCCAATAGAAATATGAAAGGAAATCGGTGCACCCAACCCTGTTGAATCCGAATATCACGCATAACAACACATACATGCCTAATGTACATAGCCTACATATTTTATAGTTTATAGACAGATTCCTCTAACCGAATACAGAGAACACTTGAGGACAGAATATCACAGCATGAGGACTTTCTCCCCATTCATTACAACACCCTTTTACTACCCTTTGCTTATACGAGTGCCGATATGATTCACATAAATTAAGCCCCATGTCATAAATCTCTGCCTGTTCACTTCAGCCTCCCTTTCACGGCAGCAATTTACAAATTAACGGCCCTCTCTATCCTTCCATATAATATTATTGTCTAATCTCTTCCTTATAGGCTTTTATCTCACCCTGTCCAATATATTGGCAAAGACGAGCATATCTACATACGCTCGCACGAACCATGAATATAACTTGGCAATTATTCAAAACCCACGGGATGCAAAAAGCCAGGATGACATAAAAACTGCCGGAAAAGACAAGACACATAACTAGGGAAAAAGGCTCTTTAAAAATCAGATTCTAAAGGTAATGGACTGGAACATGATTGTCTTCTGGAAAATCAAATCTGTTCTCCCCTCTCTTCCTCTAAGATGCAAGTATCTGAGACTCTCTAGATTTTAATGGGAAGACTAGAGTCTACAAGTTGATTTACAATTTCAAATTACGCATCGTACTACGTACTCACCAGCCACCTTGGAGCATTCGAGTATCAGTAACCAACTATGAACAAGAATTCTGTGGAGGAAAGTATTTTAAACGATACTACCATTCACTATTATAGTCTAACCATATTATGAGCCTTGCATCGTGACCACCACAATGATTGCTGATTTTGTGGATTCCTACTGCTCCTGATGTTCTTCAGTGGAGATTCTGTTCCGGATTGAGGGAAATTATATAGAAGAAACGGATTTAACAAAGCAGATCTTCATCGAATTAAATCCCCATAAACCTTCCTGTCAAACACACCGTATCTTACATACGAGCCCTACCATTCAGCTTGTCAAAGTCACGTGTCTTCACGCTCAATGTAATATTAGTATTTAGTGATTAGATTACATTCTTTACAAGTACTTTCACCGCACGAAATCCATAATTTCCCTTCCATACCTTTGGAACTTGGAGGATGCTGAAGCGGTTGGAGAGTCACTTGACATCAATGTGAAATCGGAACTCAATCACTTAAAACTTACAAGCACTCGTTGTGCACGAGGGAATAAAATCCTCATTGGATATATTTATAAAGAGAAGAGGAAGGACGAGTCTAGTGGATGGGATTGATAAATGATCTTTAGGCACTTATTTCCTACAAGTGTATAACATGTGCCTCTTGAAATACTACAAACAGTTCTCATGTATCCACCGTCTTTGAATCTTGCACTTCCTGCCTCTCCTACCAAATACAGATAATAATATAATAATAAACCCAACACACACACTTTCTTCACTCCTTTACAACAAACGGATATGATGTGAGTATAAGATTTCTTCTCTAAAAAACTGGACAAGATTTATCGAGTTTTCAACTCAGTATCACACACTCATAGAGATGCACACGTACGAGCAGACAGACAACTAGAGGAGTACAATACACTTTATTGATTTATGTACTTCTTCGGATATAATATGGACCTCCTCTCTCCAACAATATAAACATTCAGTCTCAGAATCTCTCTCCTGCTTCCTCTATATCCATACCACACCGCACTACTATCTCTCTATACACATCTTCAGGAGAGAAATACTAAATGTGAGAGAAATCTTCGGCAGAGCAACGCCTGCCCTGCCCGTAATAACTCGGCTCGAAAGGAGAAAAACTATTGGATCGGATCATCCTGAAGTGTGGCACATCATACTCTCGTCATCATCAGCGTCAGCAAGAGCACCCAGGCTACACACTGAATTCGGATCCACAGGAGATGAAAGCGGATGGACGACGTAACTAAACGACATCATCCTCGTCATCTCTTTCTCTCTCTCTCTCGCTCCCAGCTCCATGACTACCCACAAGGGAGAGTCATATTATACGAGAGGACCCGAGGAACAAAAGAAAGTTGCCTAATGGAATCCAAATCTCTATTGTCAATTTATTGTCAAGATCAGCCAATCCTATGGATCTTCCATCTCATCATACAAATCCACGCCAAGGAATGAAACTATTTAAACTCAACTACTTCCTAACTCTCTTGCCAGTTACTGGCGAATACAGATGGCTTGATCTTCCCAACAGTCAAGCATCTTCATTCAATTCCCTCTCTTTAATAACAACATACCATCCTCCCATTATGTCTTGCGGGGAGGAAGAGACTGACATGAGAATGAACACATAACCTAGATAGGCCATTCTGTTAGATAACAAGGGAGTTGCTAGCCATCTAATCCAAAACACGTGTGTCAAGTCAAAGCTACAATAATGGTAATAATAATAATAATAATAAGATGGGAAAAATATCTCTCACAAACTCACAACATACATCCTCTCGAGAGAAGCCCATTGAAGCTTATGAAGTAGTCGCCTAGTCATGATGATGATGCGGGGATCCCGTATTTTTGGGAAAACTGCCAATTATTTTTTACGACCAAGTCGCTGATACAAAGAGATATCTTTTCTCGGTTCGTTACCTGTTGCACACCCAAACAGAGTGGGCAACCTACTACTGTACTCAAGAACGAATCCGTTCAGCCTGGAGTCTCCGGAAGAGAAAGGCAGAGGCGAGAGAAAGCAAAGTGCCACTGGAGAAAGTTCCTCCAGGCATTCGGTACTCTTTTATTTGCTAACTTTCCCTAACCTTTTCTTAACAAAACTTTGCTTGGAATCATTTCTCCTAGCTCCACTTCACCAGCTCTTTTTCACGTCCTAAAGCTAACAATAATATATAAAGCTAATAGTAGTTAGAAAAATGAACTCACAAACAAGAGCAAGAAATATGCTGTGGTGGGCAATAATGAATCGCTAACTTTACATTATTTCACTTCCCATCCACTACATCTCCAAAGATCGGGCGCAATAGCCCCGCCCTGTCCACCCTTGCACTATCCATGTTTTTAGTATCTTTGAGTGGTAGGGCCTGCTGGGTGCATCCCAACTTTAGAATAAAAACTGGCAAAAAAGCACTCAAGTTTCCTTCACACGTAACAAAAAACACAATTTACTATCTGCCCTTTGCTAACCCGCTTAACGTTCTAGAAGTTGACAATGCCCTGGAGCTTTTTCGACCCACATTTTCCCTTTCCCTCAGAAATACATCAATTTGACCCTTGAGTTACACATCTACTATACACACTCGCAAATGTTCCAACACCGATAGCTACGGTTACAGTTCAATATGTATAATGAAAACACAGAGCCTCCGTCTCGATCGAAAGAGAAACACTTATATTTTTCTACCGTCACATAAGTTCACATTTATAAGGGAAAAAAGTGGCTTTCTCTCCAAGGCTTAACCTAAAAAACATTTTATCCTCGTGTTATTTTAAACGAGAGATTTGCAGCCTGGAGCCTCACTTTTCAACCCGTTGCTAAGAATCCTTTTAAAATCTCTAACATCTCACAATCCTTCTGATAGGTACGAAATAAGTCTTAACCTTTCACTCAACTATACCTTAGAGATATCCAACCAGACTAAACTAAACCCGTAGAATTTATTCCAGTCCCTACATAGTGAAATCTCCAGCCAGGTTCTTTCGCAAGATTCAGTAGGAGGAGAAAGCACAGAAATCCACCACTGCACACTACTACGAGCTAGAGAGAGAGAGAGAGAGGAAACATGTCAACGTCAACTTAAAGGTAAAGAAAGGGTGAAGTGGAGTGAAAGCTTGAAAAAATCTTTTCCCCGTTTGAATTACACTACTGAGACGAAAAGGATGTCCTGTCCTGTCCTGAGGGGAACGAAACCAAAGCTTGGCAGTTTGTAGCTAAAACCTTGTACCCTTTGTTGTCAAGAAATTCACCAACTGACTGAACCTCAAGTCATGTTAGCCTCTGAGACAAGACAACAGTCTTATCAGATGCAGGACAGTGGATCTATCCTTTTTCACGTCATCCCAATCGACTTTTTCCCAGGGAGAAAGAACTCACAAAACGTCCTACTCTGTTTCTGAATCCTAGTGAAATTTGAAATACCAAATCCATCAATCCTAGTCTGGTGCTCCTGCATATTGATCCCTTTTTAACAAGCTCATGTCCACATGGGTACAAAAAGGTAGACTTTTCCGGCAACCGGAGGTAGAGAGGAGTGAGAACTCTAGTTTGTCAAGAGGCTTTTGAAGCAGACCAATTCTAGTCCCTGATTAGTTTCCCTTCAACAACAATCCCTAAAAAGTAATTAAGCTTTTGGCAAGAGACAGCCGGATTATAGAAGCAATATCCTTGAGATTATACTAAAGACAGACCATACACGTAAGGATGTGTACAGAACAACAAAAGGTTTTGTTCCCCATCACACCCAAACCCTCATCTCGTATTTGATTTTATTTGTATGTATTTCACACCACGTCAGCTTCCTGCCCCGGCTTTCTCATCCAGAACAACCCGAGCGTTATACATGCATCCCTCACTCGTCTCTCTATACACTTTCCCCCTTCTTTCTATAAACATAAACAGAAACCTCCTAGGAGATCTGTGCTCTCCTCAACCCTATAGGATATACACGAGCGAATTCTCATTTAAGATTTGAGAAAAAGACAAGTGAGTTTCATCCACCTTCTGTCATGTGTGGAAGATCAGGGAACTTCATCTCCCGTCTCCGAAATTTCATTTCTTCCCCTTCATCTTCATCCTGTCTCTCCTTTAAGATTCTATGAACAACAACAACAAAAGCTTTTCCACCGGCACCCACCATCCAAGTCTCAGTTGGTTTGGCTTTCTCATCTCATTCAGCCAGGGCAACAAAGCCCAAAAGCCAATTTCCGATCTCTGATCTGTTCCTCAACTTCTTCAACTCCTGAGCCCTGTGTCTCTCTTAGTATGAAAGCCTCTTCAGCACCCATGTCATATATCTAGAGCGAACAACAGGAACTATATCGAGAGTAAACTCAGCGTCCTAGTATAATACCTTTCTGTCTCATCCAATGACTCCCATTTATGGCTCCATTCTGCTCTGTTGAGGCTGAAGATGAAGACACTTTTATTGATAGCCTTTCTCCTGTAAAAGAAAGCAGCGGAGGAGACTCCAGCCCAAAACTTCTTACCTTTATCCCAAAGAATAAGACTTCCTTTCAAGGAGGACAAACCTATTCGTCAACTTCTTTTCCACTTCCAACCCATCTCACCTTCCTTAACCTCAAGGCTCAAACTCAAATTCAACTTAATCCCCGAGTAGGAGAATTGGTAGTCTAAGAGAAGAAGATGTGAGGAGGAAGGAAGGGAAAAAGTCTGAAGAGAAAGAGACGGGAACGTCAACTCCAGCAAATCCCTCAAGGATGGAAACGAATGACTCTCATGTCTCAAGTCAGGGAAACCAAACGGAGGATAAAATGCAACAGCCAGCAACACCACCACCACTTCAATTCAGTACACAATTTACGACGCATCCTTCCAACTCCCGAACACTATCGTTTTTCTATACAAACCCATATTACCTTTTGAATAGACACTTTTCTCTTCACCTCCAAAGGTAAACTATTATTTTCATTTTAAATCCTCCTTCATACTACCACCTCCAGAATCTCAAATAAAGTATTTTATGACTCGAGCCAAACTAAAGACTAGTTGTACAACCGGCCTAAATCCCGTCTAAGATCTTTCTCAAACTCTTCAAATTCAACAGGATGAAATCTCAAAATCTCCCAAGTCAAAAATAAGAGGCCGTGAACGAACAAAATCTGAAATCCAAGATGAGATGAGAACACCTCCACCTCCAGTAGGAACAATCTTAGCCTTCTTCATCCGCTGAACTCCGCCGTTTTATTTCTCGGCTATTGAACTTTTCTCAATTGTGAAATCAGTTTAAACTCTTCTTCACCTTTTTATATCCCACTTCCTTTCAAACTTTTAGGATCAGTTGAAATAAACCTGTGATCCTCTATGCTAACAACACTAACTCTCCTTCCCTTTAAACACACAATGTTTACAAAAGGAAGGGAAGAACTTCAACCACCCCAGCATCTCAGTCTACCTATCACTACATGTACAATACAGTTTAGACAGATTGCCTTCCATCTCCGTATGCAAAGGCTTTCCGTTTGTTCGAACGTATAAATAAATAAATAAATAAATCACAGAAAATCAGATTTATGATCCCCCTCGTTCCTCACACTCTCATCTTAGAACCTTATACCTACCTAAAATCCCTTCTTGGACGGAGAAGATGCTACATCAGTAGAGTAACTTCATTACATTCCCTTGAATTGAATAGGGAAATATCGTATGCTCTCAACAGCTTCAACTATGAACAAGGGGCGCTATTCTAAGTCGATCATCAAAACTCTATCCTCCATCCTCCAACTCTCCAATACAATTCTTGCAAGGAAAAATGTCTTGGAACTTCATGCTCTCATTCAGTTAGGAAATAGCAAAGACAAAGAGCTTAGGTTCACTAGGTTCTATAGTAAAATATCACTAATTCCACCCTAATGTTACTTCATACTTTAACTTGCTTTCTGACTTCTGACGCTACCAACTCCACAACTCTCCAGGATCTATTTCCTACATAACTCAATAAAACCAATCCAATACCTTCCTTCAAAATCGACTAACTACACTTTTATCATATGCACCCCTCTCCTCTCTCCTCCCTAACTTCGTTTCTTTTGAACTCAAGTTGGAAACTGAAGTCGAATTTAAGAACCAGGGAGTCACGCAGAGAGTGAATTTATTCCTTTTACATATACATACTCTTCTACAAGTTTGAAGACTGAGCGAATCTGATATGCCCAGGTTTTCAAGATTCCAACAATAATGCCTACTGGGATGGAATAGTAGAGATATTCCAGATTCTATAAATGCCTCATAGGCAATAGTGAACATGATGCATAATGTCAAGCCATTCTTTGGCTTGGCAGGAAGGCATGAACCGTGCCATAATGCTCCATTTTAATGTTCCAAGACCAAGACCTGGTTATATATTATTCTCCACAGTACAGTTTACCATCCAATCTATAGACTTTTGAAATAATAATAATGCAATATGAGATGTGTCTATACACTAAACTAGAAATTCTCCTACGGCTCCAGTCGAGTCATCTCCAGAGAATCAGCTCCACAGTCACAGCAGTGCATCGAATTTGATACGAATATAAATAAATCCATACAAACTTAGAAACAAAACCATCTCAAGATACCTTAACCAACTACGTACGTTCATAGTCCATTAGTCACATCTCAAATACAAAACGTAGGCAGCATTCAATGTCCTTTATAAAACATTCAAACCTCTCCTTCCATCCCATCAACCATGCTCACTTTCTTCCTCTAGTCCAATACTATAACGTAGAAATTATGGAACTTCCAGTCCAATTTTTCTCTACCTCTCTCAACTGTCTCAAAATATCTTGAGAAAAATGTTTTCCCAAGAATACTTAGACTAGACTAGAAGATTGTAATCACTTAGAAATTGTACATGCTTTCAAAAATGGCACTCATACTCGACCTTTTGCATTACCTTCTACATATATTAGCATCTATCTACCTGTACTCTTGTGGTCCATGGAATGATGGAACTTTTATCTTAGACAATGATGCCATAAAAGGCGAGCGCCCTACTTTCAAACAAGTTATGGTTCCAATTCAATGGTTTCTCCACTGAATTAGGAATAAATTGATCAAATATGAAGAACATTTATCAAACAATCTACCGAGTCAGATGCATGGCTTAATTTTTCCTCAAGCCTCTCCAACTCCTCTCTCCTATTTATACGGAGTGATAAAATCTACAAGCTAAAGCTCTCAAGCTCACGACACCTATTTTACGACCCGAGTCAAGCCGCTCACAATTATTACGAGCACACGTGTGGAGGTAATTACCTACACGCTTCCGGTCCGTTGGAATCGCTCGAGAACGTCAATTACGATTCACAATAGTGGCACCGGTAAATATTCCTAAAAATAGGCTGTAATTCGCAACACCGTTTCAACGTCTTTAACAGCCCTCTAATATTGCTCCAAGGGGGGAATATCAAGTGATTTAAAATGTCCCAAATGCCACAGGCTTGCACTCTCCCAGTTCAACACGTCGAATAGGAATAAAAGACTGAGTATTAAAGATAAGAAAAAATATGAAACTCTGCTGAAGACAGGAGAACTCAAGGCAGCTAGGGTAAGAGCTGGTCCCCGATTGGACATGACGAGGAATAATATTTCATGGAAAACAAACAGCAAGAAAGCGATTCAAGACACCACATTAAATGTTAAATATTGCAGATACAAGATAAACGGGCACATAAACCCGAGGTGATTATAATGGGTGCAAGTAAGATGATATATGAGCAGAAGCTATCTCGTATTTAAATCACCAACTGCATTACCATTAAACTCCACACATACTCATAATTCTCATCATCATCCACATATCTACATCCCAGTCATTGCATTATATTACTTGCTCAACAAACGATTACTACAGTCGTTACTGTTTTTCCCGACATTAATCTGAACCTAATCAGCAGCCAGAATCAGAACTTGACAAATATTTTTATACACGTGGAAAATAATAGCAAAATATAATTCTTACTAAACTTAAATCTGTCGTTTATTTCACAACAATGTCAGACTTACAATCCCAAGCTTTTCATACTTTCTTATATATTTGGTACTATTTCTGATTAATAATTGTTGGGAAATAAGTTTTTTGAACTAATTGAATGTGCTTGATTAACCTCTTTTTTACCTTATTTACAAACATTTTCAAACCGTTAAGTCCCAAGTAACTATGCAACCAAAATCGCT
>JAQFYM010000729.1:0-51259 GCA_034694785.1 Agrenia bidenticulata | reverse complement strand
GCCAGGTCGTTCTCCGAACCATTTGTGAAGTCGAGCTGTGGGGCAGTAAAAAAAATTATTCCTCAAGTCTCTCTAATCTTGTATTTAACTATTCAACTTGTGATTAATTTATTTCTTAGAGATCTGAATTAATTACCCTTTGGTCTCTTTTCAAACTCGTCCAGCCTGTCCTTCCAAAATTTCTCGTTGGATTCTTTCATGGTATTGGTGAAACCCTGAAGGTTGAATAGGAATTTTATTTACAGTTTTTTAAAGTCAATTAGTATATTTTTTACGACAACGCTTACTCCTTCAAAGAGGGATTTTCTCTCTTCGTAAGAACGGGTGTCCACTCGTCTCTCGAATTTGGAAGCAAGTCGGATTTTGGGCTAAAATTTATTCAAGTTTAACAATTCGGTATCTTGTTTTTTTTTAAATATAAAAAATCACTATCGAAATATGATATTGAGCTTACTGGGTATTTGCCAGTCAAGGCTTCAGGGTTTAGACCTAATTTCAAGGCTTTTTGACGCAACTGTTGTTTCTGTCGCTCCTTCAATTCTTTTAGCTATTTAGATTTAGTATCATAATCCATTAATTAAAACATTTCTTTAACATCATCCCTCTCAAAGTATGTGACAAACGATCCATACATCGTAGTCCTGTCGGCGTTGTCGCTCTTCCAAGTCATATCGCTCCGTTTCAAGAGTAACTAACTTATTCCAGAGCTCATCAGCCTTCCTCTTACAAGCGTCCTTGCTCAGATCGTCAATGTTAAGTGGTTTGATTCGAATGCTCAAGCAAATAGCCTTTTCTTCTGCCAACTGCTCCTTGGTCTTGATCAGGGCATCGGCAGCTCCTTCTTGGCCTGGAGCCGCACCGGAACCGTACCCTTTTGGCCCACCAGCCTAATCGAAAAACATATTGACAATTCTCCAAAAGTTCCTAGAACAATACAAATTAAACACCCTTTCAAATTATAAACGTACAGCCTTCAAGTTTTCCATTTCTCTGAGACGCTTCATCTGCTCTTCTTGGGCTCGCTTCTTCCTCTCTTCGTCCAATTTCCTCCTTTTTTGCTACAAAAGTTAAATTAAACTTGTATAACTTGACCAAGAGACATAAATGGTTGACATATAAATCCCATACCTGTTCTCCTTGTAGGATAAGCTGTCGGAGTTTCTCAGCCTCCTCGATCTTCTTTCGCTTATCATCGGCCTCTTTCCTCTTGACGGCCTCAGCAGCCTTTTGCCGTTCAACTTCTTCCCTGTGCTTCTTCTCGTTCAACTGCTTTTCTTGCTGGACACGTAGAGCCTGTCAAATGATTAACAAAAATTATGTCACTATTTCTTCCTGTCAGTGCTATGACATTTCATTCCCCAAACGTACCCGTCGCTTGACTTGACGATCCTTGAGGGAGGAGAGCTCATCTTCTTCCCTTTGTTTCTGCTTTCGCCATTCATTAATGTAGACGTTGAGTTGTTCGTCCAACTCCGAGGATTGCTTTTCCTTCCTCTGTTAATTAATTATTTGTAAACTTGATTATCTGAGTTCTGCTGAGTTCAAAAATATGTGCACTTTATGTAGGCAGGAGTACCTTTACGAAATCTGGCTTATCTTCTTCCCTTTAGATTTTCCGGGAGGAGAAAAATAATTTTAATAAACGTTTTAGTATTTAGAGTTTAGATTTAAATTTTATATACGCTCAACTATTTCACTAGTTATATGATCCAATTAATTGAACAGAGAGTGTTGGATTAATTAAGGATAATTAAATTACATTGAAATAAACCAAGTGAGAACTAATACAAGAATAGTTAGAAATAAAAAGAACAATTCTAAGTGAGAGTCATTATCAAATGGGAATACGTACTTGGCTGCTGATGGAGTTCTGTAAATTTTAAAATTAAAACCCAATTCAGGATTAGATTACTTTTGAATGTTTAAAAAATATATTATAACTAAATTATAAATAATTTCAAAAATAACAATAATAGCATGTGTTGTGTAGGTAGGTAAGCAAATCAAAATGGGACATAAACTGTAAACAGTAACTTAATCAACAATGGACAATATGTATTTTTAAGTCCAACAATAGTTTCTTCCTAGTTTCATCATTCTTACGATTTTGAACGATTTAAAAAAAGAAGAATGTGTTGTTTTTAATTTCAAAGCCAGACTTTACAATTAGTAACGAGTATTTTTGCATAATGATATTATAATTTTTTTCAACATTTCAACTATAATCTAGAAAAAAAATCAAAGTCCATGCAAACTAATTAACCTGTAGCTCTTTGCAAAAAACTACAGCGTTTCAATGTAGATTTTTTCGCTTAAAAACTATCCATGTGCATGACATGTGCATTCTTATTCTTGGCAGTGGCAGAATCGTATCCATATCTGCCTGGCCTGATGCTCTAGAAGTTTTAGGTGTTTTAGAGACACTGTCGGGCATTTTAGAGGCAAATAATAAAGCATACATGTTCACATGTTCAGATATGTGTGTACAGTGCTACTGTTGCACAAGTGTTACTATATTTAGCAAAGCAGAAATTGGGTCTAAAAAAATAAGCCGAGCTCAGGAATGTCCAAAAAATCCGAACTTACTTTCTGAAAATACAAAATAAAACCGACCAGGGTTTTTAGAAAATGAAAATAAATAACAAAGTGGATAGATTTCAAAAATCACTCAAAGACTCCTTACGGTGCTTCTTCCCTGTAATGGAAAAGATTCAAAATTTAGGATAAAATTTGGGTTCGTGTGGCAGAAAATCAAAATTTAAATCTCAATGTGTTTGTGTTCAAACGGAGTATGAAAAATCAAATCTCTTACGCTGCTTCCTCCTCCCTGAAACACGAATAAATTAATACTTAGAACTAAATATTCAAACTCTAAAACTAAATATGATCGTGTGGAAATATTTAATGGTTTTTGGAGACTTGGAATTTGGAATAAACGTAAGCTTTTCTAATCTAAAAATCAATCATCATTCGCCAAAATTCCAACACAACATGTTTGCTTATCATCAGGTAAATTAAAAATCTTTTGAGCATCAGAATGAAAATTGTATCCTTAATTTTTTTAAATTTCAATGAAGCAGTTGTCACCAAGAAAATATTATTATATTTCAAGTCTATTTTATAGTCTTGGAAATTTGATCAGGATATTTCACTAGACTTTTTTCAGGATTCGATAAGGCAACATGTAGTTGTTATACTTATTTCGAGATACGGAAAGACAAGTAAAGGCTAAACCAGACCAGATCCCCTTGCCAAGTTTTTTTCCTGATGATATTGGAGATTGGAATCTGTCTCCGTATGTGAGTGAGCAGATTGTAATAACATATATAGGAACTTTTAGGAAGCACAAGAAGATGAGAGAAGAGCCCCTATGGTCTCATGACCATGAAAGGAAATGTCCCGAATATTTTATGTGTGTAAACATCAAGGCTTATGATTTCCGGGCAGAATGTCCAACCCTTTCCTCCAAATTCCAAATTTATTTCAACTCCATTTCAAAATTTCGAAACCACTTTTCCGGTTTTCTTAAAAAAACTTGGAAACAAACTTACTCCTCCACCTCTTCTTCGTACTCTTCGTCCGACATGGTGGCGGGGGACTAGGAAACTCTGCGAAGGAATCACAACAAACACTTTAGAACTGAATGCTTCAAACTATCCACGGTTTCCTGAAAAATTCCCCAGAAACTATGATAATCAAATGCAAAACTCACAAAAAAACCGGTAAAATAGAGATCGGAGTTTGGAAATTCTTGGTACAGTGTTGGCCTGAACGACGAATTGCGGCCGTCCAACTAGGAAGAAGGAAGATGTGATTTTCACCGAGCTCGAGATATTCCCCGGGTGGATCCTATTTTTAGAAACTTTACATCTCATAGACCCCCAAACCAGCAATCCAATTTTAAAGCTTCAGTATAGCTATGCATCGGACAAATACATAACCTACATAAATATTTCGTCCCCCGACTGGATATCGAATCTACCGCAACCTACGGATACTGTTTTCACACACGGAAACATTTGTGACTTTTAGAGCTCAGGAAGCGATCCTAGTCAAGTTTGTAATTTGGTAATCGTCAATCGTTCCCAACGCTTTTGAATTATAGGGTTAAATCCCCCGAATCGTTTCAGTTGTGGTAATTATCCAAAATTACCTCACGGGGCACTTGGTGTCACAAATATAATGTGAGAGAGAATTACACATTTAGCCGCAACAAGTAACACATGCCTAAAATTTCAAAGTAATGAAAGAGTTCCGGTATTTGCATGGGCGGAGTTTGTAAAGGAGATCATTAATTATTTTTACTTAATAGGTTTAGGAATGATGCCTTATTTTTTTAAATTTATGAGCCTTAGGAAAGTCTAGTGATTTGACTAGTTCGAATATTCAGATCAAATTTTCAAATGCATATATTGTTGAGAATAAATGAATTTATTTTTGGATTGAATGTAATAAACTCAAGGATTTTTTTTTCAAACTTGTGAATTCATTTGTTTTTTGCAACTTTAAATTACAATAGTGTTTGAATATCAAATCGACTAAAAACTATCCACGACTTTTTGCACATGAGAGCGTATAAAACCCGCATTGACGAGATCATAGATAATGCATAGTTTACACATTTGCTGGTAAACTCGGAAGCTTGAGTCAGAAACGACGGAAACTTGTGGAGAATGAATGTGTTCTATTTTTAAAGAGTTTCAGGACAAATTTAGCACAGCATTGGTTATTCAGATGAGTTCATATCACAGAATCCGAATGGTTTCAGATACCAGGATACCGCACTGTTACATAAATACACAGGCGTATAACCACTGACGCTATTAGCATTAAATAGCTTGGATCAAACATACAACATGAGGATTGGATTACATTTTACATTTCCGATGGTGCTTCATAGTTGATAGACAAAACGGGATGAACGTGTAAAATCATCTTATCAAAGTCGATTATCTAACATTTAGCATACATTTTAATCGATGTACAAGATTATATACTGTACTTTTCATACTTATTTGAAACTTGTTGAAGGGATGTGTCATTTGTGTCCGATAAATATTGTTTTACAAACTAGGCGTTTACAGGCCCATTAATGACCTATTATTGACAAAATTCGAATGGTAGATTTTTTCGACATCATCATAAAGATATTTCCGACCTCCTCAATCTCAACCAACAGAGTTATTTAGCTTTTAAATTGGTCCAGTGACTAAGAAAAAGGAATAAAATAACATAAAACATACAGATACAGACGAACAGACGTTTCAGCAAAATCATTGTGCCGGATGTGACCACGGTTCCTTAATCGTCATTCCCATCCTATATGTCCCTATAACTAAATAGGTAGTTGGGTTCAAAAAGCATTGCTCATTCACATGGAAGATTACCAAAGAAAGTTAGACCAAGTTAACGAGGAAACTCTCTCCTCTTTAAAAGTTGAACACAACTTCATATTAACATATAAATAGATGAGTGTGCATAATTAGCCTGCAGATGAGCTTGTATAATTTAAGTCCGTTAGCTATAGCAATCCACACATTTCTAATTGCTTCCAAACTTTTCATTTTTACCATAATCAAAGAGTTTAAATTCTAAAATCATTATTCGACCATTAAATTAGTTGCATCTAAGATTAAAGTTAAATGCATATTCGCAAGTTTTTACTCGAAACCATCTCGAAACTAAACATTTGAACATCCACTTTCTTGAAAGAATCGGTACTGAAAGGTTGTGGGACTTCAAGATTTGATTTAAAAATCTAGGTTTAATAATGAGCCCCAATACTTTTATTTTTTTGTTTCCTTTGATTGTCTCGTCCCTGGGAATTTTAAGACCTAATCCTGACAAACCTGAGTCAGACCGCAGACAAGGTAATCCAAATCCAAATCTTCGTCCACTTATCTCAAGACCTGAAATAAATCCTTTCAACAATGCACGTCCACAACAACCTCAGCAAATTCAAACTCCATCTCGAGAGCTACTACCTCCTTCCATATCCCCCGCAGTACCCGTTTTACAATCAAACTCTTTGCCTCCAGCACCACCACAATTTCAAGCCCAGCAATCCCCTCCACAACAGTCTCAACCAGAGACTCTTGAACTTTTGCCCCCAGTAGAAATTCCACCAGAGACCCCTATAGATAACCTACCTCCACAATCCTCCAGGGATTTTATCAATCGTCCAATAGTCTTTGAACCTCCTACGAACTCTGTTAATCAGTTTGGCCCTCAACCTCAAGGGCCAAGACCCCAACCCACGCAATTCATTCCCCCATCATCTCTATTACCAACAACAGGATCAGGGTCTGGAGATCCTTTTTCGAATACAATTCCAGGAAACAGGCCCGGAGAGCAACGAGCACCGATATTTCGGGAAGCTGTAGCCCCAGTTGAACCCCAACCAACTCATGACCCTGGTCTGGATTGCTTGGGAACTTGCGACTGCCCTCCAGATTTTAACTTTGTGTGTGGAAGCAATAGATTCCTCTACCAGAATGATTGTGCTTTGGAATGCGACAAGAAGTGCCATCCAGGTAAATTAATTACTAAATTATAATTCTTTCGACAACTGCACCATTAAACATATTCTAAAATCTTACGTGTTTGCTTCTCATTTTAGGACTCGTCAAACTAGACATGGCGGAGTGTTCTTGAAAGTATTTCAGAATTTCAAGATTGTGATTTCATAATTTTAATATATTAACATGGAATGGAAAAAGAATACCAATAAAATTCTGCCCGAATTTTCTTAAATTTGTCATGTTCAAAAATATTATCCCACGCCGTTCTTTTCATCCTTAGATTTCATGTAAATTGTATAAATCCTACTGTATTCGACTGCTTCATATTTACGATGAATTATATTGTTTCATCTCAACGTGATCGATTTCCACTATGCACGAGTAGCTTGTACATGAATGAAGGTTTTCTTTTCAGTTTACTGTACTGTGAGTTAAGAAGTTTTAAATACTCAAAGTACAGGAAGGGTTTTATTTTTTGGTTTAATTGGGTGGGCCGAAACTACAATGCCTGGTCAACCAGTGGACGCGCGGAAGCAAGTTTGACGACCCCATCCGCATTCAAAAAATCAGTGAGAGTCGTATCAGATATTAAGCTGATAAGAACAGATTTTTGGCGATCCGATTTCACATAAAGACACAATCGAATGCTCAGATATATCGTAATTAATTAAAATTAATCAATATGTGGTGAAAGTCCCATAATCATTTCACCATAACAAAAATCGCAATATCCACAACACAGAGACAGTGAGAGAGCGAGAGTCAATAAATAGATTACTAGATTAATGTTCAGAAACATAACCAATTACCTCTGGCTCATGAAGGCTCTCATGATCTTACTTCGGTTCTCGCTGCACGATTGATTGCAGGTGCTAAATTAAAAAGTTTGCAGAACGTACTAACAAACATCGGAACATGCAATGAAAAATATGAGTCGTAGAGCGGTAGAAGAACTTATAGTATTACACTTTTTGCTGATAATAATAAACGATATTTCTTTTATTGGATTTTTTTTCAGTTACAAAAATTTGAATTCGATCTGGTATATCGAATCGAAATCTTGAACAGTGAATCGTCGGGCTTGGGATTGTGATGGACAAGAAATAAAATTAACGCTATAAATTCCTCCTGCCATACCTATCTGGTCTTAGGAGCAGAACAAGTCGAAGCAACGGCCTAAAAATGAATAGCAGTGCAAAGGTGTTTGGGGTCAATTTTACAGTTATTGAAAAAGTTAGGCAATGGAAGGAAAAGTATTTAAAAGGTTGGCTTTAAATGCAATCTTATTTCATTTTGGTTTTTCTATCCCAGGGCACTAATTTCTAAGACTATTTGTACAATAATATAAAAATGTGAACAGTAATTAGCTCCTTTTCCAAAACACCTAAATTTTCAATTGCAGATATTTTAACTTTCCACTTGTTCTACGCAACTACAGTACCTGAGTGTAGTTGCACTTAAGAAGCTTAGCTAAATTACACTTGTAGCCTTGTAGGTGTTAGGCATTTTCTTTTTACAAAACGATGTCGGACATATGAAACGAGAAGTTGATTTACACAAAACTTCAAAATTAAATACCATTAATTTGATTTGAAAATAGAATGCATATATAATGTGTCTTTTAAAAGTACACGTACAAACTAAGTAGAACAAAGTTATCACTTATCTAGTTACACATTAAAATTAACCAACATTTCTATTTTAACCGAATGAACTATTGCTCACAGTGGTACAATATAACATTAAAAATAAGGGATTTTATTTCAACAAATCTAAGCAATTGCTTATTTGTTGGTTATAGTTGATAGTTTTAACGAAATAAATAAACTAATAAGTCACAGTTCATAAGAAATATATAGATACAGGAGAATTAAGAGTTAATTAATCTAATGTAACTTCAGCTATAACGCTCGGTGTTCCAGATCCCGAAGCACTGCTTACCTGCCTCTGTTTACCAGCTGCATGCATATGAACTGTTTGAACGTGTCGCTTGTATTCCCCTAAAAACGAAGCAAAACGCAAAGCGAATAGGTTAAATTAATTGAACAGGAAATTATTCTCGTATAAATTTAACGTAAAAACAAATATGACAATTACCTGGCTGCAAGAAGTCTCGACAGTAGTAGCATTGGAATGGTCCGTGACTCAAGATATGCTGGATCCATTCATCTTTGCCAGTCAACAATTTTGCACAAATCGAGCAGAGAAAACTTTTTGTTTGTCTGTGTTTCTGAGCTTCATGCTTGTTCATGAGAAGTAGTGAAGTAAATGGTTGGAAACATTTCGGGCATTCAAGTTTCTTCTCTTCTTCTGTGTGTGTGTTAGTGTGCGTATTTCGCTCCTCTAAGAATTCATTAAAAAATATTATAATAAATTTCAATTTTAATTCAGTAACAGATACCGAAATTTTTTGCTTAAGTTACCCGCAGTTTTGAATGTAGCATGACATCTTGAGCACCCAAACGCTTTCTCAGGAACATGAGTCAATAAATGTTTTATTGCTTTATAGCTACTTTCAAAAAACTTTCCACAGATCAAGCAAGGCTGGCCAAGTACAGCGTTATGGGCGACGTTCATATGCTCAGCTAGATAATGGGAGGGGAATACTTTTCGACAAACTTGGCAAGTGGCTTCCCGTGATGATTTTTCAGCAGGGAGTTTAAATGCGGGGTCTCTTTCCCTCTGTTTTGGTGGAGGGACCACGACCTTAGTAGATTTTGCAGATTTAGGAGGGCGCCCCCGACCTTTCCTGCTTGGTGGAACTGGTGCTGTTTTTTTTCGAGCAACGGATTTGTTGTTGCTTCCTCCTCGACGATCATAAGACGTTTCTGGTACATATTCATCGTCTTCAACGCCATCGATAGTTGGCCCTTCCAAGACTTTTGCATAGTCAACTTTCTTGCACGTGCTCCTTCTCTTGCGACTGGTGGAACCTTCTCCTGAAGACAGAATAAAATAATCGATGCAAATTTATCTGAATGTTTCAAGCCATTGCAAATTTCATAATATAATACTCGAAAAACTTTACCATCAGAACTCATATCTTCACAGACAAGTGTCCGAGCTGAACCCACACTGGTAATTTTAATTCCAACAGTCCTTGGTTCCACTGAAACCCTCGGTTTAACGTTGACTTCCTCTGTACTGTCATCATTTTCGTACGACGGGTAAGAGTCATCATGACCTCCATCATCATTCCATGAAGAATCAGCGTCATCATCTCCACCTCCCATCCATGAGTTTCCACCATCATGATCCATTTCTTCCATCAATGAAACCCCATTAACTTTACTAGCCTGTTTCATTACCCTACGTCTTTTTAGGCTAGTAGGATCAGCCTCGTGACTGTCAGTCAGCAGTTCCTCAAATTCTAACATTTTAGACAAATTAGATCCCGTCTGGACCAAGTCCGTTACTTCCTGATGAAGTTTGTACAACTGAGAGATTAGGGTCCCACAATTTTGGCAAAACCCAAGGTTTTCGTTTGCTTCATTGAAGTCAAAGCCCGTGGCTGACTTAATCATTCGTAGTTCAAAAACGGAAAGAATAGCCTGGAGTGCTGTGACATGAAGAAGCTCTCCACTGATTGTGTTAAATGAGTAAAATTCTTTAACCTTCCGGCCAAGCCCCTGAGTTTCAGTTTGAGGAAGTTGCCCTCGTCGTTTCTCAGGTTCATCTTCACTTGGCTGAGGTTGAGATTGACTTTCTTCACCATCTGGGATTATTGGTTCCTCTGCCACAACTTCAACTGGTTCGGGTTCTGGAGGCTTGTAACCTTTGAAGTGAGCTTTGCAACCCACACAACGATCAAAATCCTCTAGTTGTAGTGTGGGCTGTTTCTTCTTACTTTCCGGATTTTCCTCTTCCGGTTCAATTTTTATCGTCGGAGATGTTTGTTTCCAGCTAATTAGCATTTTGTCTAAAATTTATAAAAAAATACACTAAGTAAATTTGTCTTGATCATGGTGCATGGAACGATTTACTCCAAAAAAATGAAAGCCGCTTGGCCCTTGGGGAGCCCTTTTTACAACTGATTTCATGAAAACCGCAACCAGTACACTCGTTGAGTCGTACGTTTTTCGTCTTCGTCTGAACAACGGTATCGAGTATCGATCTACAAATCTCCTATCACCTATAAAGGTAAGCTTATGTGTTATGCTAATCGCTATGAAATAAAGGATACAACTTTTTAAACTAGACAGTTGGAAGCGAATCTCAGACCACAGACTCGAAATAATCTATTAAAACTTTGACAAGTCAATCCACAATCCTTCAAATCCTCGTGATTAAAATCTTTAACAAAATGACGTTTCACTAATATTAATAAGCAGGTACAAATCGTACAAATAAATAAACATACGTCACCCTGCACTCTGAAAATATTAAACTTCAAACTATATTTAAGATAGCTTAAGGTACGGCTTAACTAAATATGAAATATAGAAGAAATAAAAAAATATTTACCCAGAAATTTTTACTCGTTCCAAACTAACAAAAATTATGCCCCTCGTTGCGGAACTTGTAACTTAAGTCCGTCAATTCCGATACAACTGTCTTAACTAAACTAAACTTTAACTGATTTTAATTGTGCGAAAAGGTAGTTAACTTTATCCAATTCTTTATAATGATTCTCGATGATGGAGGAGGAGAATCCAGAAGCCGCATCACTCTCTTCAATTCATTCCCTCTATTGTATAAGAGAGGAGAGATATTAATATATTTCATTGATGATGGTGGTGGTGGGGGCAGACAAGCCGGAGAAAGTGGCTGGCGGCTCTGCCCTCCTTACACTGCGTGTGAGTGTGGGGTTCTGGAAACAGCTGGCTAAACCCTGCGGAAATCTGTTGTCACTCCCGAACCGCTAATTCTCACCTCAAAGGATTCTATGACTCAACCACCACTACGCACTACTTAATAATATTATCATTGTCCATCCTGTCCTTTTCCAAATTTGACGACCTCAATCAAGGCCTTAAGGCTCAGTTAAAGTTACAGAAGAACCATACAAATTTGACTCCATTTAAATACATTTCTGCATACTTTTATCCAAACTTTGACCTCCGTACTCGGTGAGCATTGCAGTTCGAGATGTCTGCAATTGACAACAACGAGGTAATTTACATTTTACATGCTAACACATTGGGCATTGAACTCTGACATCTCTGAACCCTGAAAAGGTTGAACTGGGAGCTGAACCTAACTATATTCATAAGCTTATTAAGGCTTATTTTGAAATATGCCGATTGTCATATATTATATACGATCATCAGTCTATTTGACAACAGAATAGAAACAAAAATAAATAAAGGAGATTTAATTCAGTGAGTTAGGGAAGGGATTTACAGGTTCAAGAATCCCTGCAAAACATTCTTCATATTATGTATTAAGCAGTGATTTTTGATTTTTTTTATCCTGAACAGATATCCATTGACCACCGAGAACCAAAGACAGGAGTTGAAGATGTGGAGCTGGGAAACCTTATATCGAATAAAAAGTCCGGCTCTGGAACTTCGGAGAGGTATGGGATTCGTAAAACAAAAAAATTGATCTACTTTAGTGATGGTCAGACAATGGAAGATCCGGAGGATGAAACTGATTATTCTGGACAAGACGATGGAATCGAAAAACCTTTTGAGAAAGTTGTTACTGGCGATAAACTTCAAAGTGGCCCTCCGATAGACCCTGTTAGTTAATTTATTATCTCAATTTCAATCTGTTTGTGACAAGTATATAATACCATGAGTAAGCGCTTGTCGCTTATAAATACTTTGCATATACTTCAATCTAACTTATCTTTCATTTTCAGAAAACTTTGTCTTGGCCCGAGTGGATGAAGTATTACTCCAGTAGAGGAGGCTCGAATTTATTAGTTGGGTTGGAAGGGGCTGGAGAAACATTAGCTTATTATTTAGGGATCACAACTCCTAAGTATCAACACGAAATTGATGAGTACTATAAAATCGAAGCAAAGGAAAAAGCAGAGGAAGCTGAGGTTAAAGCCTGGGCGTCTACGAATCCTTCATCCGTACCGATAATGTCGGATCCGGCTAAAACTGATGACTTAGAGGCCACCAAGTAGCTCACCATCTGGGCAGACTTGTTCAGGGTGTAAAAGGATGATGGGGGAATTGGGGGATAAATATAAATCTCTAAACGAATTTGAAGGATGAACGGCATTTTGAACACAAGCTAAATCCCATATTCAAATGATCTAATTAATACTAGTTAAAATCGACTTTGAAATAATTTCAACTCAACCGTGGCGCATGACGGTTACTAGCCTTTGGAATACTTAATCGAAATCTTGGGGAAACGGTTTCGGTAACCCCTATATAAAGTAAAAAAAAAAAAATTTTTAGCAACATTCTGCAGATTGATAAACGCACATTTAGTACGATGACCTTTGAACGAAGGTCATAGTTGTGGTCTAATCCTACTGACCAATCAGATTTCGGTGATAATGTTTGGGCACGGATATATCAAAATTCTTTAACGAACTTACTGAAACTCACTGCATTATATCAAACCATGACGCCGATGACGCGCAATAAATAATTATGATTGGTAAGTCTAACTCTAACCGCAAATTAGTGCCTTCGCTGTTTTATTGCACATAATATAGAGTAATAAAATCAATTTTTCGTCAAATGAAACGGACACGAAGTACGAACCTACGATAAAACTATTTTTGAAACAGAAAATTTCCTAGCCCAGAGTCAGCCGTCAGTCAAAATGTAAAAATTAAAAACACCAGAGTTAGACGGTGGTATTGTTCGGTACAGTATATAATATAAAAACCATACGTGTAGTAGCGTCATAAAATTATTTAACAAATTCGCTTTAAATTTAAATATCTAAAGTAATATTACATTAAATTTGATTAAATGTAACACTCCTTGCCCATCAAAACAAGAATAAAGAAAGAAAGTATCCTTATCCATGTATTCGTGTTTAGGATTTGACTATATGTATCTCGTTTCATAAAAGTTCTACCAAATAGTCAGCTGCCATGCTATATTAAGTATTTTTGTATTTTATCCAAGTTCAGATTCTGCAAGACCGCATTCTTTCTTTGAATTGTAATTTGAAAGTTACCTACATTTATAAAATATCTCATTCGGAACTGGACTAATCTGGAGAAAATTGGAAAGATGCTCCTGTGAAGTAACCAAAATTTGAAAGTTTAACTGGCACACGAATGATGGTGACGATGACAGTTCAGTATTGAGGGATACACAGATTCCGGATGATCAGAATATAGCTTATCAATCGGTTTTGGTAGACGAATAGTAGACTTTGCATAATTTGTGATTAATATTGCTGGATTCTTCAAAGAATCTGGGGGTCACAGGCTTCGTATCATAAAGGTTTTCGTCAGAGCATAACATTAGACGAAGAGGGCATTGGGCCAGAGGGCAATTCTACAACTACAGGAAAGTCACCATCGGTCCAATGTATCAGATTATGCTCTGGCAACTGGGAAGCTGCAAAGTGATCCTTTAGAAGCATTTGCGAAAAGTTGCAATGCATCTGGTATGCATCGTTTTCCCTCCCGGTCTCACTGCACAACCTATAGAGATCTGTAATCCCAAAATTTGCCATTGTTTAGATGGTACCACTTCACTACTTTGAAAGAATAAAAAAATACTAAAATACAGTTTAAAAATTAATAAAACTCTCAAAACTTACCCCTTAAAATTGCTGAAGCCCACAGTTGAACGTGAACATCCGGGATTTTTGAGGCAAGTTGCATAGCTGGGGTAACCATGTTCATGCTTTCTCTACTATTCCCTAACGAGAGGAAAATATGACCAAGAAGAACTAAAGAGCAGGAGGTTAGCCTATTTAAATCTTCAGCATTTGCCATCTTTAGACTTTCTCTCAGGTAACGCCTGTAACAAAAAACAATTAATATTTCCGAGCTCTTTAAATTAATCTTCGAACAGTTCTCAAGTTCTCACTAACTTTGCATCGTTGTATCTCGCTTGAAAGAAAGACTGAAGCCCTTGTACGTAATAGGCGGCTGCTCGAAGACTATGAGAGGCGGAAGGCAAAGTCTCTGGATTTATTCTTTCTAGAATATTTTGGAACTCGGCTTCTCGTTTTGTTCGCAAATAAACGATGGCAAGATTGAGGTGCACAAATGCCCACAGTTCCCGTTCTTGTGATGTCTAGAATTATTTTATATTTATAAATACCACATAAAGAAAAGTCGTATCGTAATCAAGCGCAATTTAATTAAAATAGCTGGTTTTAGCATGAGATTAATTAATCATTGATTGAAGGATTTACCCCCAATGCCGCTGTAAACTGCACTTCCGCTGCTTCCATACAGTTCATAGACATAGCATAGAGACCGAGTAGTGTGTGCAGTGGGGCTTTGTGGGTTAAAAGTAACTTGGGGTGCTGCTGGCACAGGGCACATGCTTGTGATATTTCCTTCAAGATAAACAGATACAGAAATATGTGAGCTTCATTGACCTTTTTGATTTTGAATAACCGAAGGGTTGACTGCCAAGCAAGGGGGAAATGCTTTTTACCTGTAACGCGAGTGTCTTGTTCCCCATAACTAGCCTACACATAATAATCTGTTCAAGAAGAAGAAGATGAAACGTGCTGAGTATTGGTTTCTGGTCAAGAACTAAAAACAATGATTTTGGAAATTAGTATAAGTGTGTTTGCAGAAATACATAGGTAATAGATTTTAAAATAAAAACGCCGTCACAGCAGTTGCTTACTTCTCAATTTTTCAATCTGCATGAGTGCCTTGTCCGTGTACTTTTGTGCTTTGTCTAGGTATCCTCCTTGCATGGAATGCATCGCGGTGATGAGATACACCAGCACGCAAAGGTGTTCTTTGGGCATCCACATAAACATATCTCCGACATTTTCACTAACCAATTCTGTAATTGAATCAAACCAGCATCATATAAACCAACTACTTAAAACAAACTTTGAAAGAAACGTCTGCAATTCACACCTTCATCGGACGGCCAAGACGGTTGAGTAATGGTCTGAATACTCTGTTGTAATTGTTTTAGACTGGGTTTTACACTTTTAATTTGGCCTGCCATTAGATAATGACATACCTAAAATAAGTAATTAAATTATATAAGATTGGGCACAAAATTGGGCTACAGTGAACACTTGACTTATTTTTATCATGTTTGACATCTTTGCTTTCTCGGTACCTGAAGAACTAAAAAGAAAACTTTAAGGTACTCCTTTTGGTGCTGATTTCCTTGCCATTGCTCTACTAACATACTGGCTTGTTGTAAAAGGGGGTGGACTTCTTGATATCTCTTTGCTATCAGCAGCAGCTATACAGAATTATAATTACAAACACGTGAGTTAATAATCAGTCATTCCTTTAAATCGATTTTATATAGGTACTCAATCAACGCAAAACTTAAATAAATATTACCATTCCTTTACTGAGCAGAAACAAAACGCGGGTATAATGGGCCATAGAATATTCGGCATAATCTACACCGAATCCAAGGAGGCTGCATGCAGACGCATAGTCCTTTTCCATGGCATGGATTTGCTTAACATTAAAAAAATCATTATTAGATTTATCCTCTTTCTAAACCCTTCCTTGAAACAAGAATATAAATTACAGATAGTTGAAAGATTAGACGGCAGTGCCAGTACACGTTGGCATTTGAAAGTTCTACAGCTTTTCTTAGGATGGGTTTGGCCTGGTTAAATTGATTCTGCTCCGCGTATATCGATGACAAAAGACTTGCGGCTTCAAATCTAACATCGTCAAAGTTACTTAACGTTTGGGATAGAAACCACTGCAAAGAAACAAAATCCAATCATATTTCTGAACCATATTGTCTCCCAATATTTACAGTACAATTCATGCTTACACATTGTTCCAGATGGCTCCTAGCAAGTTCTACATTTTTGGTGTGGACATGAAGAATATTCCCCAACTGTAGATGAGTTCTAGCCTCAACTCTCTGGGGAGGTTTAAAGTTAAATACGGCCGAAAGACACTGAATACAACATTTGATATCAGGAGGACTGGAAGTTCGGAAGTGTTCCGCGATGCCCAGAAGGGACAAGTACCATGCATCCTGACTGGAAGCCATTAAATCCACCTCCTCGCCAATACTCCTTCCTAACACTATCTAACAATTACTAAGTTAGTAAGGAAAACGAAAGTACATGGAACTTGGTCATTTTAAAATTTCAAATCCCTTCAACTTTTCAAATCCCTCCCTAATAACTAATTATGAATTACTGGAGACAAACACCGTTTAGAATGTCACAACCCGTAAGGACTTAAAGCTAGTAATTGAGATTCATGGTTTATGCTCGTATTTCTTAAATTGTAACGCAGGGAATTGTATAATTAATAAATTATTTACGAAAAGTGTTGTAAATTTCGAAAAGTGAGATTTAAATCGTTTTTGAAGTTCGCGGGAGGAGGGAAACTGTTTACTTGATTTCTCCTGAGCAGCTGAGGGTCAACTTTCTTGGAGACAGGGGGCGCCCAGGAAATATATCCCACCTCCTTTATCAACACAACAGGGTCTGGAAACAATGAGAATTTCATATTTTAGGCATTATTAAATTTCTTAGGCATTATTGAATCACGGAATCACTCTTTTCAATCATGGGAATGTTAAGACTAGATCAGGTACGATTTTTACTATCCTCCAAATCAATCAGCTTGAATTGACTTGGTAGTATGCTGTCTGAATTTAATTGCGATTAAACTTAAATGTAAGCGAAAATAATTAAACGGTATGTGCATTTATTTTTGTAATGAAACGTCACTGAAAATGTCCCTGAATTTGTCTTTCCTTCAAAATAATTCGTACTGTTCGTATATGACTTTCGTGAAAAAAATACATTTTCCTGTGTAAATACAATTTTCCTTCATGTTTGAGCATATGTGATATGTGATATGTAATGGAACTAACTAAATGTACTAACTCTGGAAAATAAATGAGACCATCGTCACATTTAGTATTTTGAGGTATTTAGTTGTAATTTATGTCTAAAATTTTTGATGAAAACAACTGTCCAATCCTTTTAGAATTTCTCGAGTGTTTCCCCCGAAACGAAATGTTTCCCCGTCTGATTACAATTTCTGATCAATCCAAATAAGTTCTAAAGAACCGCCTAGTAAGGATTAAAAACACAAGTCTCTATCATACTGTTAAAATTTAATTTGAAAACTCTCTTATGTGTTTTAAAATAAACTATCATTCCTCTTGCTTGTGTCATAATACTTTACCATATAATTTAACTACAAAAATTTATTCGAAATGGAAATTATAAACCTCTTAAAAATAAACATTAATTCAAAATTTCAAAATCTCCAATCCTTTAAATAGTAAAGCTAATCCAAAACGTAATATTATATATTATATCATCCATGCATATTTTTATAGTTGCTCACGTGAGTGAAAAGACTGTAATCGAATCCATCAAACGAGAAGAAATGTGATATCCCAACTTGCCAACAACTCAACGACGCATGTGAATATCTGCATATACGAAATTTGATGAAAGTATTATTTTTAAGAGCAAGTGACAACCGAAAAGTTTATAGACTTGTGTGGTTGTAGTTCTCGGTGCTCAGGTCTCAGAGAGTTTTGCTCTCATCGATCCCCGTTTTAATTATCTCAATCCTTAGCCATTTATATTATTTGCCCTTCCTTCCCCTCAACTACTTCTTGATGTTGATACTTTATCGATTTACCCACATCAACCCAAAATGGTGTCTTTTGATATAAGTTAGATATAAATGTAACAGATATCTTAGACCCGTATGTCACTTACATTCATACAGAAAGCGAATGGAAAATGTTAAAAAAAAGTAATCTCTTTCCATGGAAAAAGAATAAAGATATTCACTTTATTAGAAGAGCCACTTTATTATTAGACATTATTCCACATTGAGCCGAGAGAATCTGAGCTGTTTCACAAAGCTGTAAGCTTTTTTCCAACGAAATGAGGGCAACGGGCAATTAACAAAGATCGGCCATTTCATGAGACGAGAAAACACACACGTACATACACAACAAGTCATAGAACTTATTTTAATGGCATGGACGATGGAGATACGGAAAATACAGACGGCAGAGATTCAAGAGCATGAGATTAGGTAGATTTTTTTGTTGTAAAATCTGCCTTTTATGTATCGGTGGATGGATGCGTTTTTTTCCTCTTTTTTCTTTTTTAACCCCACGACAACAATTGATACAAATACGATCCTCTAAAGCATCTTGCTATACATTACCTACAGCTCAAGATCTGAAAGACAGACTGAAGAGTGAAGAGCATAACCAGTTTTATAATATCTAAAGTACATTGTTACAATATTATAGCTCTAGTTAACTAATTAGTGTTTGCTGCTATCAAGTTTCATCTATGATATCCCTAATACTATTTTTTATATTTATATTTTCATATTTTTACTTTACAATATATTACTTAAGTGTAAAGTTTTCCCACTGTCAATGTATATGTTTGCTTCTCATAAACTCATAACTGTAAGATGCCCGGAGATGAATAGAGAAGTTTGGTACTAATCTACTAATGACTGGGATGTATTAGATGTACATATTATTTTTACGTGAGAGGAAGGTGGGGTGTTGCCATGAGATGAGATTTGATGAAGCCACGAAAATGGCAGTCGGGTCTCCTTATAAGTTATAACAAGACTTTCTAGTCGGGTACGGGTACAATCAGGATTCTATGCTGAGCGTGGTGTTGACCATGAACCCGAATTCCCATTCCATGGGAATTTGGACGAAATAATATGATTCGTTCTTTTAGTTTCGAGATGGCTAAGAGAGAAAAAGAAATATCATCTTTTCAATCAGTCTAATAATAAAATGATATTTTTAGGCATTATGATCATTATGAATTTCGAAAATACTGTATATAGGTTCCTGTAAGCCGCAATAGACTTAAATTTTAAACTAGGATAATAAATATTAGGAAAGGTCAGAGGTAGAGGGATTCTAAATTATTCCAACATAAAAGGTATGAAATAGCCACCCCCACTGCCTGCTTGCACTACCTCTCTGAGGCAACTCTAAGGATCTACATACCTATGCGGATTTGTATTAAGTATAGTTTTATGGACGCGGATGGACCCTGGCCCTGTGAGCCTCGTTCATTTATATTCCATGGGAATATGTAGGGAGGGCAGAGGAAGAAGATGATAATATGTAATGCCCAGATTCCATGCCACTTTTCTTGAAGAAGAAGGCTCAAAAAGTCCACCACGACGCAGCATCTGAGAAAAGTCTGAAGGAGCTAATGTCACGTATAATATTATATCGGTACAAGGAGGGACAGAGGAATATAGTATTATGTTGGAAGTCCCAGAGAGTCACAAGTGGAGAATATTTCCCTTTGGTCCTTCGGGTTCATGTGACAGATGCAAAAAGG
Source organism: Agrenia bidenticulata (assembly GCA_034694785.1). Taxonomy (NCBI): domain Eukaryota; kingdom Metazoa; phylum Arthropoda; class Collembola; order Entomobryomorpha; family Isotomidae; genus Agrenia; species Agrenia bidenticulata. The sequence continues at coordinate 31,316 of JAQFYM010000729.1, read as the reverse complement.
GGAGGATCTTACCGACTATTTTATGAGAAATCAATGATTTTAAGGAAGAAACTCCGCAGAGGAATCTCTACAAAGTACATCTATACAACATAAGAAATAAGCAGAGAGAACTAAGGAACTAACCAATTCCCTACCACTACCAACGGATCTCATCTTCTCAATCCTCATGGATGCCCGGATTTTAAAAGGACTTATAAACCAGCCACCCCCGCCCTCAATAATCCCAGAATCCTTCGAGTCTCATCTTTAATAAGGAAATGAAGTGGAGCGAGTGATTGATTAATTAGAGGGCTTGATTTTGATTATCATTAGCACAAGAACTCTTGTCCCCAAGAGTCTTATCATCTTATGCATGTTCTAATATGTTATTGCATAAGTAAGTTAGTTAGTCGTCGTGAGTGATTGGATAGATTTAGAAATGAAATGAAATGAAACAATAATATGTATAATTGATGCAGTTAGTTCGTCTCTCCATCCTTCCTCCCCAAAAAAAGTTTAGAACTGATGGTCTCCTTCTCTTCATCCATTCCACCATGACTAGGAGGATCAGAACCAAGCACCACCACCGACGACCGACCGACAGTCGGGTTAACTCAACCATTCTTTATTGTAATTATTACATGCAACAAACTCAACAAAGATAGCTTTCCTTCCACAGGGAATACCGTAGAGAAGAAGACAGAGAATATGCATAACTTTACAGGGGCGGGAGGAGGGTAATCAAATGAAACCTACTAAGCCAAAAGGTAACAGCATCCAATAAAAATACCCGACCGGGTATCAGCCTAACACTTAAGCTAGTCTAAGTCCTCAATCCGAAATCTGGCAAGGGGATATTCCTTGTGGCAGTGGGGGCAAGGCTTAATGAAATTAATAAGTCTGGCCGGTGCTGAACACTTGTATTGTGTGTGTGTGTATGTGTGTGTAATAATGCTGAGATCTGAAACTCTCTGAAACCGTAGGGGACCACCGGTACAGGGGCGGTCAAGGAAGTTGTAAGTGGGCCCTAAGATTAGTGGGCTTGAGATTATCATGTAACTACAAGAGGAATTGATAAGTAAGGCATTTAAAGTTGAGCACTAGGGGCGCCCTGGATTTTTATACTAGGTGGGTTGGCCCGGCCCTGGATGGTGGCAGATGAGCGGACGGAATTGGTGTGAGTTTTTAGTAAAAAGGCTTGCTGTTTAGGGAAGACGCCAAGAGGCATTGACTCGCCATATTGAGTCCCTCCTGCATTTATTAATCACCTCTTCTAAACTCTTATTAGTACAGAGGAGACGAGATTGGAGTCCCTCCGGGTCATTGCGGACAGGTCAAGGTCAGCTCTAGACTTTTCGGATGTAAAAGACGTGGAGTGTTCAGTAGTGGTGTGGATTTGTCTGTGAGTTCAGTTTCAACTTTCTGGCTCTCGGGATTAAATATAAAGTGAGTGAACTTGTTTTATAAATATTTTTTACTACAGATATTTTGCGTGAAGTTGATAGTGGAGATTGTAGATTAATTTGGATAATTGTTGTGAGAGGTCTTTAAATTTAATTCACAATTCGAATTTCGAATTTCGAAAAGATCAAAGTTTGAGTTTTAAGTATGTAGTAAAGTTGACAATTTGCGGTGATGGTGTTTTTTTCAATGGGTTTTTTTATTTGATATTCGTAGTAGTGGTTAAGTTGAGTTTGAATCAAAAATTCTGGGAGGATGATGAAAAATGTTTCTATTTCCACTTTTGTCATTCTGTACCGCCACCACCGGCTTTCTGAGAGAAAGATCTAAATTGCGGAAAATTAATAAATTAATCTTTAAAGCAGACAGTTAGTTATATGTTTTCAAAGCATTTGTTGTTTTTATCCCGATTTTGTATACGGGTTGATTTTTTAGCCTAAATTTTGAATTAGCGATTAGTGTAGTTAAAAAATTGTGATAGATTGGTTAGTTAATTGGTTTGACTGATTGTGTTGATGGTGGTGAGCTCGCGCTGGTGGCTGGAGCATTTTACTGTGTACTGCGTACTGTTACTGATTGTTTTTTTAAAACTAATCCCTCCGAATTTCAGCGAAGTTAAAATCTCGTTTCAGTTTTATTTGAAATGTTGTTCTTTAATTTTGTTCAAAATGTTCATTTTTATTATTTAAAATGTTGTTGTTTCAGTTTTAAAATCAAAACTAAAACTTTTGTGTGATTTAAGTAATAATACACAAGGAAGGTAATTCATAATTCAAGGCATATGAATATTTCATCTTATCATATATACATTCAAAAAAATTGTAATTCTAAAAGATTTCCGTTTGATCAGCCTGATCAGGATCAGATTACTAGGTTTAATGTCGTGCTTGGCTTGGCATTTTTGGCAATTCTTATTTAATCGTAAATCTTAAATCAATGAATCAATATCAAGAGTATCGAGACACAGATATTTCAGATAGCGATTATCTTAAGTTTTGTCTACTTCTACATACACCAATACCTATGCATGCACAATACCTTCAAAATTTACAAGTGCCGATATCTTAAAGGATAATTAAAAACCTCTCACAATCCATCATCATTTATAAGTTATGATTTAATTTTGATTTCTAAAATGCCGAGGTCACTGACTGGTCAGTGTGTCAATGGTTTATGCTATTCTGCTACTATTCTACCCGTCATCATTCGTTTGCAAATTTCTCGAAATGCTTTTGAAATTTAGGAGACGGACTTCAGTAAAAAAAAAAGAAAGAAGGAATTTCTTGACCTTGAGTCCACGGGGAGGGCACATTTTCTATCTCCCTTTTGAGTTAGATAGAGAGCCTGAGATGTCCGACATCGAAAGGAGATAGGACCCTTGCTTGTCTCAAGAGAAGAATTATGAAAATTTTTATTGTTTGTAATTTCCAAAAGATGAAAGAGTTTGATTGGGTTTACATCGTCACTGGTCACATCCTTCTAAGATTAATCAATCAATCAATCCTTCTATGATTTGACGAATGGAGAAAGTAAACCACAGTTTTGTAGAAGTTGCAGAAATAATAATTATAAATATCTGTGAATATAAATATAAATAGATGGGAAATCTGTAGTTTCGATTCCAAATTAATTATTTGTAATTATTAGAAGCGAAGTTTTTCAGAGTTCGGTGTTTTGTTGTTCGTTAGTTAAAGTCAAAGTTTAAGTTAGATTTTGCCGTCTGACACACCGCATGCTTATTTAACAGTGTGGTTGTATCAGTTGTATCAAGTTGTATGGTTTAAAGTTCAATTGTATTCAACTGATGAATCTCTTATTGTTAGTATTGTCTGTTCGGGCATCTTTGATGATGAAAAATAACGTGTTGGCTAACTTTTGAAACATTTTTTGACGATTGCAGTGACACGCTGATTGAACTACGTCCGACTGCAATGGCTACCTGACTTTTAAATGTCACAGCAGTGAGCAGACCTGAATATTTTATCCGAAAATAACAGCATCTCAAACTCAAACCAAGAAGAAAGATCGAGATTTCATTAGATTCCAATCCAGGAGTCGTTGAGATGTAAGCTATTTTTTTTAACCAAAATCCATGACCGGTTCAAGGTTGAGTCTTGTGCCGATTGTGGTCAAAATTAAATATCTAATGATATGGTGTTGTAAAATAGTAAAATCTAATCATAAATTCTACGTTGGAAGCAACGTTAATTCATCCTCCAATACACAATATTCCATATGCATATCTTTAAATTATGTTATCCACAGCGTGGTGAGGTTTTGGTTGTTAGACGGTTTATAATCTTAATAAGTCTTCAATCTACATCCCCAAGGAATTTCTTAGATTGGTTGACCGTTGATGGGTATTAAGATTAACTTTAGTTGCAATAGTTACATCCAAAGTATTTAGATTTCCCAAGACTGCTAAAATATTTCTTCCCCATTGCACGTATTTCAATATATGTAATGTAGTACCGAAACATAGTGAACATACTTATGCATACAGATTACGAAGCGTCCTAAATGCATATGAATAATTTAGATTCCAGTTCTGATCCAGGCACCGAGACACTATGGCGGAAATCGATAAATAGGAACACTCTGGGACGAAATGAGTCCCAAAAATTCAGCCCCAAACATATAGCAAGCATTAAGATTTATTTTTGGCCAAATCCATGGATATCACATTGTACAAGATTTCTATAGTTCGTGTCCACACTACACACGACTCGGTCGGTGGTGGTGTCAAGTCGGGGGACTCCATATTGTGATTTTGTGATGAATTTCAAGGAGAGATACAACTCCCCGATACCATTCAAATATTACACGAGAATAATAATAATTAATGAAGAAGGGGGATATCTTTGAACTTGCGTAATGCCATCCGCTTTATACATACCTACATATTTTTTGGACTGGTGATGATGGTGGTGAGATGATGGTCTGGTCGACTCAAGCAGGGTCTAGTTGACTTGTACTACAAACTTGTGACTTGGCTCATTTAGCACTTTGGCTCTTCCTACAAAACTCTAGGATTTCATTTCATGTATATAATTATTAGAAGAGGTAAGAACGGACTGAGCATTCTCAAAATCCTCATCATCATCATCTCCTGGAATCTAATCGGGCAGGCAGGCCAGGGACTTGTTCTCTGTAGGAGATTCTCTATAAATGCTTGGAGGTTTTGTAACTTATACCAGTAGGCCTGTAGGTAAATATCATTCATGGATATGTTCGTGTGAAATGATAAAAAAGTAGGGAAGGAAGGATGTACAAAGTACATAGATATATATATGTGTGAGTATTTTATATAGATTTTAAGTGGGGAGAGGAGGTTGAATTTTAGGGAGTTGCTTAATCGATAAAGAAGGCATTTTGTTTTCATCCTCAAAAAAACTCTACTTGTACAAGTAGTAAGTAATAATACAATTCAATTCTGCATGCCTGCTTGGTGCTCGAAATGGCTAAATCATCATCATGGGAAATGGGATTTGAAGGATATTGGATTTGGTAGAGAGGCTCAACTTCTGACTGAAACAAGTATAAAGAAATGTAGAAAAATTTCGATTTTAATAGTTTATAGGATTTTGGGAGCAGAAGCTTATAAAACGATTCTGAACAAACTTTGGTAGATTTTAGGGCAAGGAAAGGGTATAAATATGGTTTGGTTATTGTGTGGTCGGTCGGTGGGACTTGGCACTTTCTGTCATCCCGTGTATGTTATGCTACTATATTCCTTCCTTACCTAAGTTGTATAATGCAAACTACAATCGTAGTTAAAGATAGCTAAAATATTATTACGGGGTTTATTATCCATCCTCTCGTCTGAAATGAGATGAATGATTTGATTGGTGGCTTGACTTCCCTGCGTGCGTATCCTATTGTCTATCATGATGACAGATATACTTTAATACTTTTTCTCCCCATTCGAACTAACTTCCAACCTCAAATCCCCTCTAGGTCTAACGGGTAGAGAATGATGATACTGTCTTGATAGTAGTAGATATGCCAATGTATAAGTTTATATCCATGTACATTTTCTAGTGGCTTTAAGTACATTACTAAAGTACGAGAGGCATGAGTATGTTTGTAATATATGGGTTCGTAGCCCTAATTATAATCAAGTGTTAAAAAATATAAGTCATTCCTCGTTTAAATGTGTCCTTGTTGATTTTTTCAGGATGGAGGACGTCGTGGATTTGAGTGTCAAGTAAGTGGATAGATTATTTTTATTTATTTTAAATCCATATTTGTGTAGTTTCGTTTGGTAATCCGGTTGTTTAAATCGAGCTGGGGGTTTTGTTCTCTGCTTTCTCCAGAATCGTGCACTTCCAGTAAGTGAGGCGAGGCTGGACATATATGTATGTACATGTGCAGAGGGGAAAGGTGGTGATGTTTGTAGGAATAACAGGGATTATTGTAGGAGTATTGATTTCTCCATCAGGGTTATCCGGCTATCGAAACTGAAGTCACCGACGGAGTGGTAGGCGTAGGTAATACGATATGTGAATATCGTTCGTATCGAATTGATGATGATGAGAAGAGGTGCACACGTCACTTACTTGTTGCAAAGGGAAATGCACCCTCTTTGCTTCCTTTGTATATAGTATATCATTGTGTCGTTCAGTTTTAGCCAATTGTTGACAGTGGCGTTTTATTCTTCACTTCCTTTCTAGACTTAATGCGTGTAAATCACAATGTACTGTGTAAGAATTTAGAATGCAGCTGAATAATTTTACTGAGGTTTTGGTTGGTAATGTGAATGACACACTGGCAGTGTCAGTGTATTGAATTGAACTTTATTAACGTGTCAGTAAATTCAGAATACAAAGCACTCTGTTCTCCCAAAGTGTATTTGAGATTAGGAAAGGATGACATATTTAATGAGAAGTTGGCTTTAGTTTTGGAAATTGGTAGTTCGTGGACTTGTAGGAAGTGTAGGTTATTGCTATTGCCGTCCATCCTATGAAGATCTGTAGTTTAGGTGATGAAAATATTTCTATGAGCCGTTAAAGTAGCTGTTTGGGGTTTATGGGTTTGGTTTTATTTGATGAACACAAATTTGTTAGTGCATCGGAGATTACGAGGGAGGTTAGCATGTGATAGGGTATTTTTTTTAACTGATTATGAAGTTATAATATCTTAAATTTATAATTTCTGGGTCCGCTTGTGTTTTATCAACTGTCAATATTACTATTTTTATCAAGAAAAGAAAGTTTGGAAATAATAGAGAGTGTTCATGATTGAAATTGTATTATAATGGTGTGAGTTAAGCGTTGACATTTTTGACAATGGCATTTATTTATTATCCACAAGAAATTAACTCGGCGATCTTGGTTGGTTTTTAACGAATGGTTGAGGGGTTGACGACTTGTGGTAAATCAAAGAGTTTTTTAAAGTTTGGGCTTATGATTTTATAAAATATTATAAGCCAGAATACTGAAACCGACAAATTTATTAAATATTTAATTTAAGTTTGATTATTTGTATCATAAATTGAAATTACTTAAAGTTTTTGTTTTGCTAAAATAGGAAGGAAAGTCCAGCTGCAACTCCGGTCCCTACTCCAACCACAACACCACCGACGCCAAGGTCGAGTTTACTTTCTCCAGACACGACAGGCTTAAGAGGAAGCCCTGGACCGATGCCCTTGCCTCTCGGCCTTAATCTACCTAACCTCCCTATTAACTTCCCGCTGAATTTACCAAGCTTACCAAATCTACCGTTGCCACTGTCCCTGCCAATACCAGGACTCCCTCAGCTACCCGTTCCACATGACTTGACTAGATTCGTCAACATGTTTAGTGCTGCAAATAATATGAATAGTTTAGCACCTAAGGCTGATGTTAAAGAACTTAAAGAAGAATCTTCTGGAAGTAGTAGGAGTAGTTCCGCTGGAGTGTTGACTCCTAACATGTCACAAATTCAGAATCTTTCAGTCAGCCGGAATTTGAACTCAAGGAGGATACATAGTATCAGCAACAACATCATGAACAGACCAACAAGTTCTACTGGGGTTAAGAGAAAGAAAGACGAATTGGATGGCTACTCTAACCACAGCCATCCACCCACAACAAGGAGGAGTTTAAGGCCCAGGATAGAGCGGAGCTATGCAGAAAGTCCTGATATTGTTGTTGAATTCGAAGAGGAGCCTGTCAAAACTAATGGAAATGTAAATGGTTGTGACGATGAATCAGATAGCGATCCAGGGGAGATGCCTCCTTTACCTCCTATGAAGGTATGCCTGTTTACTTTTTTATTCCAACAATATAAAGCTAGTTTAGAAATTGTATGATTAATATGAATTAATTTTCCAGGAACTGACCGAGTCCGAAGTCAAAGATAGGGAAATAACTCTTAGAAAATTAAGAGAGCGGCTACGAAATGAAGAAATGAAACTAGTCCTGCTGAAGAAGCTCCGCCAGTCTCAGCAGATGAAAGAAAATGTTTACATCGCTCCACCAGTTCAAAACAACGTTACAGTTAACAGTGTCTCATCTCCGGGTGCTAACAATCATTCTTCATCACATCATGCTCATCATAATAATAACAGTCAGCAAGCTCCTGCTCATCAACAACACAACCACAACTCTCACAATCAGTTGCACAACATTCAAAATCTGCACAACTTGCATGCAGCGGGCTTATCTATTTCTGGAGTGAAAGGTCGTTCTTCACCAAAAGGACCACAGAATAATAATTCGAATAATTCTGGCAGTCGAGATTCTCGAGAGAAAGAGAGGGATCTTGGTCTTAATCTTGCTCATTTGGGTATCCCTGGACTGTTTGGGAACTCTCATATTCCTGGACTAGGAGCGCTGCCCATTCCTGGACTAAATATTCCTGCAGCACATTCTGGAAGTCGGAGTGGTCATCAAAATAATCATCAGAATTCTGGAAAGTCTTCAAGTGCAAAAGTTTCAACGCTTTTAAAAGGGGTATGTTATCTATTTCCATTTCCACTGTACAAATTAATGTGGTTGATGAAATGATAAAATGATTTCCTGTTAATCTTGACCTTATTAATCTGTTGTAATGTTAAGCTCAGAATTTTTTTAATTAACCACACGTGAAGTATTAAGTTTAAGTATTACATTTACATGAATTTACAGCAACAGTCATCAAGAAATTCGAATTCCCAACAGCAAACGCAGCCCTTAATGCTGGCTCCTCAGAAATCATCCACTGGAGGTATCCCATCTCATCTTCTGGCTCAGGCTCAGCAATCTCTCCTTCGAAGTAATGTTTCTTTCATGTATTTAATACAAAAAATGCTCGGTATTTCTTGTGAATGTTGATAGATAACAAACATATATTTTGTAAAGATTCTCGGAATAATCAATCGACCAACAATATGATGCTAGGATTTAGTACTAACCCTCCGGGTTCCGTTCCAGCTCCTACTATTTCACCTGCTAGCATGTCTGAGAAATATGATAGACCTAAAGAAGCTCACTCTTCTTCAAACAACAGCCTGCAGCAGGTATTTCTTGTTTTGATTTGAATTGTAACCGTTTTGAAATTTAAATGTCCATAGTAGTTAGCATTATCATCAACTTACGACTGACCTGTTATCTTGTTGTTGTGGAACAGTCGCTAGTAGCCTCTGTGGGGGGTCTAACGGAGGGGAAGGCTAATTCTCATTCAAACATAGGTAGTATAGGAGCTCCAAATTCATCTAACACGGCTATTAGTGGAAGCAATTCGAATAACAGTAACAATGTCAGTGTTGGAGTTCCCCTCACTCCGACACTGGAACAGGTATGGGCTTTTATTGAGAAATTGTCAGTGCTCGAAATGTCTAAATAGTGCATCCACTGTGTCAGTCTGCCCTTGATAGCTCATTTTTGTCTATGATGTGTAGAAATGCTAGTACTGTAACTGTAACAGTTGTAGATGTAATGTAGGTGTGTAAAATGGCATGATGGCATTTGATGAGACAGATGTAGTCAAATGATGCTTGTTTTCGCCAATCGTATTCTATTTTTAATTTTTAGAGGCTACACTATTGACTATTATACGAAATAATTGAATGTGTGTAATATGATTTGAGCTTGTCAGCAGAAAATTGTTCAGAATGTTGAGATGCTGGTTTTGTTGGCAAGTGGCCACATTTCCTTGTTTTAATTTGAACTTATTTTATTTATCACTTGACGTACTTCATCTAGTAGATAAAACATTTAGGGTTTTAAACCAAATAATCATGTGCTTGTGGTTCATTTCCATTTAAATCATTTATTTTTCTTAGGAGTATGAGTATGTAAATTATAAAATAATTATGTTGCGAATATAGATGTGGTTAATGTTGTTAGTGCTTACATCAGTTTTGTATACAACCGTCAAAGCTTTTTTCATTAATGAATTTAATTATGAATGCAGGCTGAAAGACGTCATCGATTGGCAACTGGACCGGAAGACAATGAGACTCCGGCTCAAAGACAAGCTGCTGCTAAAGTGGCACTTCGAAAACAACTGGAAAAGACTTTACTTCAAATTCCTCCACCCAAGCCTCCCCCACCTGAGATGAATTACCTTCCAAACCCATCGAATGTGGAATTTCTTGCTTTAATTGGCTTGGAGTTTGTTGTGGACTACATAACAAAAGATCCAAACGTACCTCTCCTTATTCCGGAGCCTTTTACATGTAGCCAATGCAAGACCGATTTCTCATCAATTTGGAAGTGGGATAAAAAGAACAAAGGTAAAGGAGCGTTCGATTATGGTATGGATATGAATTCGTACATGATAATAATTATAGTATTAGTATAGTTCAGCTATATTCGGTATCCACAAGAAATTAACTCATCAGCCTTGGTTGGTCTTCAACGAATGACATTTGAGTTGACGACTTGTGGTATATCAAACAGTTTCTTAAGTTTGGACTCCCAATTTTATACAATGTGTTAATTTCATATTGTGAGTCAGAATACTGAAACTTACATTTAACCTTTTAAAAACTTAAATTTAAAATTGCGTTCTTGGAGCTCAAACTATACTCATAAAATTTGCATTGTTTTTCCAGGGAAAGTTATTTGTGACCAATGCGTGACCACAAATGTAAAGAAAGCACTAAAAGCAGAACACACAAATCGATTAAAGACAGCGTTTGTTAAGGCCTTACAGCAAGAGCAAGAGATAGAGCAGAGACTAGCTCAAGGGGGCTCGCTTAATGACCTTGTTATGAGTGGCACAAATGGTCGTAATGGTTCCACACCATCACCCGGAGCTGTGGATCGTAATTCTCCTCAAGTTTCGTCAACTTCAAGAAACCGTACACCAACTCAGTCCCCGGGACTTAATGTTAGTGGGTTATCTCTTCCAAATATGTCTCTCCCTCTGCCACTTACACTTCCTCGGGAAACAGAGAATACTCATCGTGAACAACAACGAGAGATTCAGCGAGAACAACGGGAAAGAGAACGAGAAATTCAGCATCGTGAACGGGAAACGGTTCGAGAAATTCAAAGACAAATGCAACGAGAACAGAGAGATAGAGAGCAGAGAGAGCAACGAGAAATGGACAGGGAGCATCGAGAACGTGAAAGGAATGAGCGAGAGTCCCACCGGGCTCCTCAAGTTAGGGATAGTCGATCTTCGTCACATGCTCATAGTTTAAGTCGTCAACTACACGATAGCCAACAGGCTTTACAAGCTCTCCAACAAGTGCAGCGACAGGCGGAGGAAGCAGCGTTGGCTGCAGCGACTGCATCTGCTGTGGCACAAGCCCAGCAACAACATCGTGAAAGTGGTGGTAGACAGTCGAAAGGAAGTTCTTCTAAGGTAAACTTTATGACAGGCGTTTCCCCCTCTGTCTCAGCATCCCATCTATTCTTTAGGGATCCCCAGTTCTCAACTCTTAATGCTATTCTGAGTCAGAGTCAAAATCAAAATCAGAACCAAAGTGTTACTACGAGTTCGAATCAAAGTCAGAGTCAGCATCAGTCCCACTCCCACAGCCGACGTAGTCGACAGACTGATGCGGCTGCGGGTTCTTCGACTGGTTCATCATCATCCAGGAATCAAAGTCAGAGTCAGGCTCAGAATCAGACACAAACGTCCATTCTTGAACAGTATAATCAACAATTGAAGCAAAACGTATGTTGGGAAGAAAGTTATGATGAATTAGTAGTCGCTGTGTAATTGTGTATCCTTTTTGCAGTAGAACTTTTAGTTATAATAGTAATCATACAAATTTTTATGGGATAATTCTAATAACATTATCGTAGATTTTTTAAAATCTGATTTGATTTGATTTTCTACCTTCAGACTCTTCTCGTGAATATGAAATGTTTATCACAGCCACCTACTATGATTTTGTCCCGATTCTAGATCTCATGCTTCCATTATTACATTCCAAACTTCCAAACCAAGCTTTAAATTTTACTTTTAGTAGTTGAATATCCGCATATTATTAGCGTATGCTTAGCACGGATTTAAGTAAATTTTCTCTTCGATTGAGTCATATTCTATTTAATAGTTTTATCCTCATACTTGATATCGGTATCCGCCTATTATTGGCTATTATGCGGTTGGTTCTTTCCTCGCTTGGATTATTATTTTCTTCAGTTGCTTCTATCTATTTTACTCTAGTATTAGAAGAGGTATTTCTTTGAATTGGTAGGAGTGGTTTATCTGCCTTTACGTTTGTTTGTAAAGGAGTAATCAAAATGTGTTTGACTATATGTGTGGGTTATTGCAGGATCTTTTGAAGCAGATATCAAAGCAACAGCGAATGGATGCAGAAGCCGCAGCCAAGTTTGCTAGTGCAATGGGAGCAAGTGGAGGAAATCAAAATTCTCTATCCAATTCGGCTTTGGCAGCTGCAGCGGCGTTACAAGCTGCTCATCAACAAATGCTTCGAATGCCTGGTGGCCAACCCCCTCAATTACCAGCTCATTTACTACCTTTCTCACCTCTTTTGTATCCTTACCAAATGGCAATGGCCCAGGTAAATATCCTTCACATTTAAAGGGCTTATAATTTGTAATTGCTTGAAATTACGTTTAATTGTAATTGAAAAACTTTTAGGCGGCCGCGGGTGGCAAATCAATGACCCCTGCATCGATGGCAGAGATACAGCGGCAAGCGGAAAACCTGCAGCAACTCCAGCGGCAGTATCTTCTCGATATGATTCCTAATTCAAGAAATCTACCACAAAATTGGAAGACGTAATGTCTTCGTACTATAAGCTTTGTAAAGGTGTTAATTAAAAATTAGTGGTAGTCATGATCAGCACTTAACTTTTAATTGCAAGTGTTCGATGTTCGTATTCTCTCGTGTATAAATCTTGTATATATATGTATATATAATGGTAGTAGATAAATTGTTAGTAATGTCTTTTAAATTTTGTAGACGAGTTATTAAGTTGCAACTCCACGTAGATCTGGGTTATTATTATATTGGAATATTGGTTGCATTGTAATATATTGTGAACAAACCAAATGATTGGTCAATAATACACAAATTGCTTGTTATTTATTGGGAATGATTCTATTTTACTCGTTTTTTGTTAAATGTTAATGTTAAATTACTGCCTTCCGCACCGCCACTTTTGTCTTTCAAGGATTTAAGCAAAGTGATTTGGTTTTTGAGGTTTTTAAACCTGGTGAAAAAAATATACACAAATCATGAGTAGCTGAACTTCGATGTTTGCCGTGAATTTATAATTGAAATTTGCTGTTTTCAAACACTTTTTACATTGTCGTTGGATATAATATATGCAAGCAAAAATACTGATACGATACTATGTTCAAAACTGCAAGATGTTGTATGTATACCAAGTTTCGGTAAGGTGCAAATCTGGATTGGGTTATCTAATTGAAACTCTTCTGTATGGACTACTGAAAGTGCTACATTCTTGCAAGTATTCGGTAGTTCGTACATATTATGCAACAGATGGAAAATTTTACTCGACTTTATATGTATGGATTGGAAGGGAACTGCTGAAGTGAAATAGAAGTTATACATTTTTTTAAACAGTGGCTCAAAACTTTCAAGACTGTTGCAATTGATACACGAGATCTTACTGCAGGTGCTTGGATATTATGGAAAGTTATACAGTCCAGCTTTGCCCCTTCGTCTCACTAATTATCAATTAAAATTGTTCTATTAAGAGGCATTAGTAAAACCCCAAAAGGGTATCACCGTAAAGCACGCAGCGTAATGAATGGATAGAAACGGATGAAAAGCACGGCGGTGATGAACTTTTTTGACAGAGATAATTGTTCAAAATGCATGTCGAATATGAGTATGATGAGTTCTGTCACAGCAATACAAATTCGTATTGTAAATTTGTATCTCTTGCTGGAAATGTTTCAAAACTACACAATTGTCCAAAAATAAAGTTGACTTTTTGGCAGATAAGTGGCGATATAATTTTATTTGCAGACCCCTTCTCAATGGCAGGGATTTCAGATATGATTAATCACAGCCTTTGACATGCTTCATCAGCTAATCTTAAGCTGAATTGTCATTCAATAAATCGAGTTTTGCAGTTATTCTAAATTTATCAAATCTGATTAGTTAATTTACAATTTATCGGGCTGGTATGCAATTGTTATGCATGTTTTATTTTCCGGAGGCTACCCAAACTGAAATGGGTGACTGAGAGTCTGAGAGCATAAAAAAATACGATACATATGAATTTTTAAATAAATAATTTCCGTACTTCGTATTTTCCATATGTATGAACTTCTACTTTTTAAATCGAGGACTGCTCATTAGAATTTATTTTCGAAAGCCGAGAGGTGCATGTGCAAGTATGAGATGAGACCTCGTTGACATAAAAATAAAAAGCATTCTTTAGAACATAAATACAATTAAATATTGGTATCTTTTTTGAAGAAAAAAAATCATGAACATGAAACATTCGAAAAATTTTAATTTGAAAAATAAAAGATGAATTTTAAAATGAAAACCTTGAATTTGTGGAGAATTCTCTTGTTGCTTGAATGATATCCACCACTGCCATAATTCTTACAAATTTTTCTCATATTTAAATGCACAATCGAATCGTCGCATCATATATTCGTCGCGACCAAATCAAATCATCACTATTTATCACAGTAATTATTCGTCGAAATCAAAATTTATCGCAAACAAAATTCATCGCGATCCTAATACGTCGCGAAAAAAACCAAAACATGAAAAGTTAGTCTGAAACAGGTTGGTAAAGACAAAATATAATCTTACTGTCATTTAATTAATAAATACATATATCAATTCCTATAAAATCTATGAATTACTTCAAACAAATTCAATATTACAAATTCCTTTCAGAAACTCTTCAAACGAGTTACTAAATATTATAGTTACTAACTCCAGTTCGGCTTAGTTTTTTCCGCTTCCTTGGAGAGTTGAGGTCTGTGCCTGATTGGTACCTTAATTACATATCCCCTCCTGCATAAGCAAGATGCATAATATGCTATAAGCAAGCGTGTATAGGCTATTAGAGCATTAACGAAAAGTTTCAAACTGTATGTAAATCAATAGGAAATTTGATATATTTTTAGGAAGTTGGATAAATGTACCAAAGTCCAGTTAATTCCAGTATCATACTTTTTAGCAAATCTCCCTCCATCTTCACATTTAGTAACGATTAGATTTTTATCCTACTACACCTTAAAAATAATTCCCCTTCTCATGAAAAAAATATCGATAATATTGATCCGGACCGAGCAATTTAAGTATAACTCCTTTTAACAACTGAAGGTCAACCAGTGTGGTAAGAAAAATGTCAAAATTGTCAGCCATCATAATTCCTTAATTCGAAATTGTTCATCATCATGTCATAATTCTCAGTTCGGCTTTCTCCACATCCCTGGCTTCCAAAATTCCAAAATCCTAGCCAGGCATAGCATAGAGAGCTCGAAAGTTCCCAACTCACCCGGCACCTCCTTGCGTGGGAAGGAGGCTGTAGCTTTTCCTCAAACCCACATCAAAAACCCAACTCAAAATGATAATTTCTTCAATCTAAATGTAAATAAATGATTCCTCCCGTATTTTTCATATTTGATGAATGCAAAAATATAATAAGATTATTTCGACCTATTACATTTACTGGTTAGAATTTGTTTTAAATGTACCCAAGGGTGAGGATTTAAGGGTAGAAGTGAAGGTTTCAGAAGGCAAGAGGACCGGGAGGGCTAGGAGGGTGGAGAGAAGTTGCCATCGGCACTTACCTGGCGTAGGAGATAGTGTGATCCTAAAGGCACTTCTCCCAGGGTGAGGCCTGCCATTGCACTACGGTGTGGTTGACCCCTGCGATTATCCCAAACGTGGATAACTCGGGCGCACAATTTTTTCCATGGGGTTAAGCGTTCGCGCTCGCCCCTCACAATTAACTCAAAAATTAAACTTCAAAATACACTATGTAAATATAACCCTTTTTCATGAGATGCACGCGCTACTGTGTGGTGTATTGGGGAACATGAAATTAGAAAATCGGGTAGGATTGGGGTGCAGATTTTTTTATTGATTGACCTTCAAGTACCCTAGTGTCTTGGAGAGGTTATTCGGAATTTTAATTAACTCGTTACTTGTCCTTGGATAAAAAAAGACTGCGTTATCGGGAATAGATTCAAAAAATTTATCAACAATCGAATCGATCTTTATTGAATGGTGATATATGACTCTTAAACACAACAGACAAAATATTATAACAAATAAAACATTATTATATTTATGGAGGACCGGGTTATAAGGTTGTATTATAGATTGTTTTCCAAATGATGATAATTATACTGGAATTAGTGTTGGGATCAATATAGTATTTATAGTACATAGCGGAACAAAGCACTACTGCTTCGTTCAAACATAACAAGAACGGTAGTTAATAAGTTAAGGAGATGCCGTCAGTCAGGACAGGATGCACTCTTTCAATATGAAAATGGTTCTAGGAATCAATGCGAGCAATTAAATATTAATCTTAATTAAATCGGAAACAACGTCAGCCATGGCTGAGCTACTTTTGATAACAAAAGCATGCTGGAAGCCCTTATCACAAATCTTGTAATTCATCTCGGGCAGAGTGTTTTTCATATCCTCTACAAACGACAAAGGACTCCAACCATCCTGGGTCCCAAAGTAGAAGAAGAATTTATCCAGATGCGTTTTGAGGGTTGTAACATCAAGTTCACAAACTTGATCAAACTCACACCGAGCCAGAATGGAAAACCTTTTCAAAACTTGAAAATCAAACATCTGAAGCGACCCTTCCATCACGTTAGTTGGAACTTGACCCTGTGTAAGGAAGTAGAGGCCGAGAATGAATCTATGGAAGCTAGTTGGAAGCAAAGTCACTGGCCACAGACAGTATTCAATCAAAGTTTGCATCGGCACTAGCGGGGCTGACAGCTTTCCATACGGAGTATCTCGAAGCCTCTCGATAACTGGGAAGAGCATGAAGCATTTTAAAAATCTAGATGAGCTTCTTGGATCCTCGCATGTCATTCTTTTGATCGTCTCCATCCAAATTTTACACCCGATGGAGTGCCCAATCCCTATTATTTTAATGTGGTCCGGAATGAAAGCCTTAATGAAGCTCATTTTATGCTCGTATTGGCCTTCCAAGGTATACAGGTTGGGGTTATCTGTTTTAAATATATTAATGAGATTAGAGATTGTTTCGAGTTGTTACAATTGATTTCAAAGTTAGCAAAAACCTGCTAGACTTGGGAAAAGGGCAGAGTCCACGTTGTCCACTTGGTGACCAGCATTACTTATTCCCCATAAAGGGATGTCCCTTCCGGGATATTTTGTCTGGAGGTCATCGTAAAGACTTTTCATGAACTCTCGGTAGTATTCAATTACCCCTGGGTTCCCTTTTTTTGGATGAGCCAATGTTCAGATTAATAATAAAAATAATAAAAAGAGGATTTTATTTTGAAAGAATTACCTACCTGGAATAGTGAGTATAAGGTGGTGGACATCGGAGAGGTCGTCTTCGATATTTTTTCCGAAGGTGAGGACTTTTGTCGGGACACTGTTGACGGTCTTGAAACTTTCCATGCTTAATAATTTTCTGGGAAATTAAAAATTAAAGATTACTATACGGGATTTTTTTTATCTCAATTAAAATTATTTGCACGGGAAGACTTTATATTATTAAGAAGTTTATTTATTCAAGCAAGAAATAAATTAATAACAAAAATTACCTCCGGTTCTTGATCTCAGGACTCTCGTTCCGAAACTGTAAACAGCAGCAGTCTAGAAGGGCAACTGGAGATGAAATAATTTAGAATCTAGTTTTTAATTCCTGCTAGGTAAAATGTTTATCAAGTTGTCTTAATTTGATAAAAGATAAGGAGAGACTAGGTCAATGATTCCAGCTCTTAAAGACTGTATATTCGATTATTTGAGAGGTTGGCCTACTTATAACTTATATGGAGCTCACCAGTATCTTAAAGTAAGAAGAGATGGGTTTAAAGAGTCCATTTGCATTTTTTTAATGAACGAGTCTCAAAGAAGTAGAAGGTTTTCCAGTTGCAGTTCCGACTGATTCACCTTGGCATATTTTTCATGGACTTCCTACATATATCTGTAACTGCATTCTGTTATTTCCTTCTATGATGATGTACATTAGTTTGGGCTGTAACGTGCTCATTCCCTATCTCAAGATCTCAACATGACCAGTTTTGGGACAACTGTTTTTGATTAGGAAGCTTAGAGATGCTAAAACCCATAATCCATTGATTCACTGTATCCCACAAACAGTCTCACAAATTAAACTTTGTACCACCGGCTCACAATATACAGGACAAGGACGAGCTCATAGCTATATTCCCTAGTGCAAAATGTAAACATAGGATAGGATAGGATTGTAGAAATAGTATTTAAAATCTGGATGAATCTAATTCATATAATTGTCAATCGTAAAAGAAGTGTAAACAGAAACTTTTCTTTAGGGATATTTATGTATGTTTAACT
Organism: Agrenia bidenticulata; assembly: GCA_034694785.1. Taxonomy (NCBI): domain Eukaryota; kingdom Metazoa; phylum Arthropoda; class Collembola; order Entomobryomorpha; family Isotomidae; genus Agrenia; species Agrenia bidenticulata. Next base: position 12,953 of record JAQFYM010000729.1, on the reverse strand, counting down.
CCTATTTATAGCCGTATATGTATAGCTTCAGAGAGAAATAAGAAGAATAAAAATTGAAACTGCAATTTCGTCAAAAAATAACGACACCGATGCTGAGAAAATAACCATTCATCAGGACTTGTCCTTTTTATTTATTTTTGTTGAATTGTTTTTTGTTTTAAAATTTTTACTTCTTAAAGATAATGATGATGAACGAAAACTAACCCAAATAAAATCAACTCTGCATATGTATGTGTATGTATTGAGAGGGTAATTCTGCATATGGATTACTAAATTTTTATGAACATTATTACATATTATATTTATTAATCCTTTTTGATTGGACGTGGAATTTTGTTACATAGCAGATTGAAATTACATTGCAAAATATACGATTTTCGTGTGTATTATTAGACTCGAAAATTGAAAAAAATATTATTTGCTGGTGTAGCCTTTCCAAATATCCTTGCTTTTACCTTTATAATAATAATATTCCATCCAATATCAAATTTTATTGTGATTATCAACTAATCCGTAATAATATGTAGATTTAGATAAATATTCGATTTGAGCATTGAAAGTATTGAAACTGAGGGATAAAAATTAAATCCTTAGACAACTCTGTATCATATTTTACTGCCAATACGGGGGAGCTACCCTACGAAACACCCATGTATCCAAATCGGACCCTTGACTGTCCCCACTACTGATATCAACAGACGCATAGAGTTTGTATCCTGCAGCCCGAAAGTTGGCAATGACCTGACAAAGAAGCATTCTAGTACCGACCCCTTCAGCTCCAGAATTGATCCAAGGATACCCACTTAACTTCAGTTCCAATGACCCGTAGTAATTCTTCTGTTTCTGAATCTCTATACGCGATGAAATGGCGGATATCAAAACAGATGCAATCTGTTCGTTGGCATCGATGAGACGAATTCTGTCCCCCTTATTGAATGACAGACCAAATAGCTGAGCTCCAGGGTCAGATTCCGTGAGTTCAAAATACAATGCATCCTTGTCAATCTTGTCACTGTCCTTCTTGCTCGTTCCCGCAGATTGGAGAAGATTCCATCCATTTTTGGCCATGGAGGTTAGTATTCCAACGACAAGGCTTTGTGACCTTACATTTTCTTCACCGTGCCCTTCCCAAGGGTTCCCTGTGGTTTGGATAGATATATAAAAAAACAGATTGAAAACAAAGATGGTACAATTCTTAAAGCCATATGAAGTTTCTAATTCACAGATACCCCGTAATTTGAATTGGTGAATTCCATGATAAGGCCCCTCACTTTTAATCTCTCCCCAATGGTCGGTAATAGCTGACCTCAGGACACTGGTTATTTCTTGAGGGACACCGATGAGACGAATACGGTCTGTTGAGTTGAATGTGATACAACAGATGAAAATATTCTTTTGGCTCGCTGGTAAATAATTTACTTGGTCTGCCATTATTTTCTGACCTGAGCCTGACGTTCCTGGACACCCTGAAAGGCCACAAGAGAAGAATTTGTAAAATTTTAACATGCGTTGTAAATAGATGAGAACTTTAAAATTTAATTACCCATTGTGATTAATATTCTTGTCACTTGTAGAAAGGATTAGATTTCTTTAAAGCACAAAATACACACTTTAAAGCAGAAAATAAATTGCTCTAATAGATTTTATTCAGTAGCACAGGGTTGATCAGGACAATTCGATGATTTGATGATAGACCGCCTTTGCTTTTTTGCGTAGTCTAACCTGTCTAACCTAAAACCTAACTACCTCAACCGAATCTACTTACTGCTTGTCAATATCCATAAATACATGTATATCTTTGTTGAGCTGTATAATTATCAGACCCCGGTTAAATATTTATTCAAAAACTCCAAATCCAAAATATATTTTTAATATTTACGAAAAAAGGCTAAAATATTTATTTTAAAACATTAAAAAAATTTTTTTTTTTAGAAACAGGCCAAAAAATTATGTTAACATTTAATATTTACGAAAACTCGAAATATTTAAGAATATTTGAAAATATTTCCCACATCATGGGGGTGTGCCATGACCATAATGATTGGTGTCTGGGGAAGGAAGTTTGGAAGCATTTGCAAAAATGCATACATATATAAATAACCGGGGTCTAATAATTGTATAATTTTTGAAAGTATATGAATAGATTTTGTATGACAGATGACAGAAAGTTTTTTATGCTTGTAAATTCTAAGTGACAGAGATGACAGAATGAATATGCTGCATACAGTCGGTCGCTGCAAGTTAAATTATTCAGACATGCAGTTAGCTAGCCAATAGGCCTCGGCGACCGATTGAACTGAGCTTGAACCCATCAAATACATGCATGATTACATAGTTACATAAAAATAAGAATCCGATTCATATTTAGTTTTGAAGATTTAAATGCACAGAATTTTAATCTGATTGCATGCAATGCAGATAACATGTGAGTTGGGTTTTTTAAATGAAAATATAAATAATAGTGAAGGCGAGCGAGCTTATCTTTAGTTAGAAGACCTAAAATGAGATGATAAATCCCTTATCGGTTGGTGACAGATCATGATTGATAAAGGATGGGATACGCTGAGCTTATGCAATATCAATCCATATCAAACCACCCCGATGACACCACAAGCAAGTCGTCCTCCAGCGTTACCCGTTTTCAAACTGTCCTGTGCACCCCCTCGGCCCAAATCATCCTCCTTTTCATGTACGACAACAGACCTCCCAATAATAGAATTCACTCCGGATAGGGAAATTAAAGGATCGACGAGCATTATCTGAGCCACTCCTCGGACATCGGCTTCGATATTCCCGAGATCGCCGATGTGCCTGTTGTGGTCGGCGGGTGCACCATGAGGTTGCTAAGATTTTAGGAAAATAAATGTCATTTAAGGTTTGGAATTAAATCTGTGAACATGATCTACGAATGCGTTGAACTCGGGTTACCATATATGGATTGAAATGTCCAGCCGCCGAGACACAACCTTCGCGAAGATCTCCCTTCTGGTGGATGTGGAATCCATGCCTTCCTGGAGTCAATCCAGTAATCGTTCCATTGAGAAAAACGGGTGTTTCTTGTCTTTCTTGGAGGAAGGAGATGATTCCCTGGACTCCTTTGTTTCCTTGAAGTACAACAATAGCTTCTCGCCCCATAGCAGCCTGTCAAAACATATGAGATTACATTATATTTTGAACACTGTACATGCATTTATAAGTTAGACGAAAAGATTAGCAATTAACTCACGTAATTAGAGGGACCGACGTAAACTTCATAGACATCGCTTACAACATCCGGCTGGGCAAAGTTCCGTCTTGCATACACGGATCGGTCTGGTGTGGCCATAGGAAAGCTCGGGGCAGGGGCTCTTTGCCTGATCATCACTTGCCTCCTTCGTCTTGAAGAACTGACCTCTGAGGTTATCACCATCAGAACTATCGTGAAAACTACTAATGCAACTTTCCCCGACATTTTAATATGATAAGAAGCTTTAACGAATTTTCCCAATGAACGCAAGAGTTTATACCGCAGTGCGTGTTGGACAGGAACTGAAACGCAAATGAAAGCAGAATTTCCTTCGGAATAAGTAAATATTTTGCTGGTTAGGGAAGGGAAGCTACGGAAATTTCCTAAATAGCAAAGATTGATGAACAATCCTACCCTATTGTTGTAATGTTTGGAGCCGAGGTCATCTCCTTCTATTCAGCTCTAAATCTCTTCAAGGCTGACAAGTCTCATCCATCTAAAAACTCTCAACAGTGGAAAAGGACCCTGCCGTGCTATTATTACTACGTCCATCCAATTATATAATACATAGTACACTGCAATCTGTTCACTATATTTTCTGCTTTTAGAACAGATTGCATCAAACGACTAACTCTAAACTACGTAACCATTTGTTTTGTGGTCATTATGCTTATGAAAAGGGAATGCATCTGCCTCTAGTTGTCTAGCATGCATGACCATTTGCTCGCTTGAGTGATTTAAAGCTTCCAAGTTTTAATGTTTAAAAGTTTAAACACAACTCTTCCTCGAAAGATGGGAATGTAGCCCCAGGGAGATTTGATTACATTTGATAATAAATATATCCTTCTCTTCATCTTCAACCTTTACCACAATGAATATAATTTATAATTATTCCTCAAGCAATTCAGATACCTACTTAATATGTATGAAAGAAAAGAAGGAGCTATGGCCATCGCAACACGGTCAGTGAGTGACAAAACAAGTAATAACGGGGCTATCAATATATTTGTCTTTGCCTGTAACTTACTTGGTACGCCATTTACTCAAATAAAAATCTGATCTTGAAATTTCAAAGAAGTCTATTAATATTCAACAGCCATAGGTTGTCAAGTGTCCTTGAATGAATGACCCCGTAGTAGGACAATGGATGTGATTTATAAAATATTCCATAGTTGAGCGGAGCTATACAAATATTATTCATGTAGATTGATTGCGTGCTAACATTCAAAAATCTAATGAGCTCTGACAAATTTCAGATCAAACGATGACAGCTCTATCAACAGTATCAACTTTTTATAATAATCAATTTTACGGAAAGAAAGGGAAAATATATCTAGTATCATTCATAATTACTCAATTTATTATTAGGCCTAAGTTTTTAACAAACATTTATGCAATATTAGCATAAACCTTGGCTACATCTGGATGATCTGATAGTTTTTCATAAAGCTTCAGAGCTGCTTGGATGTCCTCTTCCTCTAACTCTACTAGAGCGAGAGGTACATAATTTACATCTCCGTGTACGACGTTATAGTTAAGCTTTTCTAGTGCGTGCTTAACCCTAAAAAACGCTGAGGGTGCTGTTGAAAATTCATAAACTTTTCCATGTTCCGGGTGATCTGTTTGGAAAGTAACATCATCTGCACCAGCCTCGATGGCATGGGCGATTGCCTCATCTAGATGTTCTTCTGAAGCCGGCTTGCCCTCAAAGTCTGTACTCAAAATTACCCCTTTGTGTTCAAATTGGTACAATGCTGAGTCCTCCACCAGAATTCCTCTAGAATTGATAAAGTTTACATTAATACTTTCGCTCAAACCGCTTTAAGACATACTTTTTAATGTCCGTCGGGGGCATTTGTTTCTAGGCTCTATGAAAAATGAAAAATATTGCCTTATACTCTCCTCATCCCAATCTGTTTCAGCTAATTAAACTTACTTATTTTTACGAAGAATTGTATTAAGTTCCTGTCTGGCTCTGTTAAGGTTATCTGCCAATACATCGATTAAAAGGGTGCAGCTTCCTGGGCCTTTCACTGCAATTAATGTAGCCTTAGCGTCTTTTTTTGTCTAGTCCAAAAATTAGAAATTTATGTAGTCAATTGGCCTTTAACAAATGATACCAGAGGTTTAAGTATTTAAATTCAAAATACCTGAAGATTTAGCAGAACTCTATCGAAAGATGCCATGGGTAACTTTGCATTCTTAATCTGACTCAACACCGAGGCTAGTTTAGAGTTGATCTTAGGATCCGTGCTTCCACCCTCTTGAATCATTGAAAGATTGCAGATTAGTATTCATTATTGAAAATTCGGTCAAATTCCAAAGCTTTGTTTGAAAAACCAATTTTTTAAAATTCCAAATTCAAAATTCAAAACCTTTCTCAACTCACCTTTGACAGCAATGACGACCATGCTATTGTATTTAGTGATGTCCTTGGATTTTTCAGTATCCTTGGCTTGCTTAACATGCCTGATATTTGCCCATTTACTGTGACCTGCATTCCTGGATGGCTGATCTGCAATCATTAAGAAATAAAAGATTTAGGAGTTTTAGGACTGTTATCAATCACCTCAGCTCACTTCAGCACCAGACATTTAGTTAATTTTAAAAAGGCTCAGAAATGATTTTCATAGGACTTACACTGGACAGGAAAAGTAAGCCTTTCTTCAATTGTTGGGGCCGGGTGGACGAGAAAGTTATTCAAGACACAATTGGGTTTGAAACCTTTACTGAAAACTTTCTGCCACAGCTGCCGGCTCAATCCGTTCATTTCTTCTCTGACAGATATCCAAGCTTGGAATACTTTACGATGAGTTAAAATTAGTACATAATACTATAAGATTATATATTATATATTTAAGGTCAAAAAGCATAAATGTAATTGTTAGTGAAAATCAAAGCCAAAGGTGAAGTCAATTCGGAAGTGTGAAATTTGGTGGTGGTGGTGGTATCTTCATGAAATTAATTCCCGGATTCAGATAAACTCTTTCTCAATGCTCTGCTCCAACTCACTATCCAGTGAGACGAGTTGAGGTGCATAGTCCGTACTACTACACGAACATCTAAAATTTCCAAAACCAATTAAGATTAATCTGATTAATAATTAAATCACCAAACTATGCTTGACTATTATATTATTATACAATCGGTAGAAGGAACCTTTGCCGTTTTGGTTAAAGTTTCTAATTCCTAATTTGGCCTACAAGATGTTGAGGCATAGCAAATCTTATGGCTATGAATTATGAAAATTTAGACTCAAAATTGTGAAGATAGTTACCTTGTAGGATCCAGTTTCGCCACTACTGGCTCTGAGATGACGAAAGTAACGTTTCTCGACTCGGATCTCAGGTACGCGACGCTATATCTTTGGCGCAAATCTTCAAATCTACTCGGGAAGATTCTTCTGGCATGATTACCCAGTCCTCTGACACTGGAAGTCGCTGTTCTCGCAGTGGCTATCAAAAGCTTTCGGCACCGCTTAGTCCAAATCACGAGCACAGAAAGAGTCTCAATTTCCTTAATGAATATAAGGCCTGAGATGGTAATGGATGTACAGTAGATCCAAAGAAGATTCCCAATCATTAGACTTGCTTTTCTTTTCTCGTCAAAATTGGTCGAAAGTCTAGCGTAGGGGGCCAAGCTCTCATCTTCTTCTGATTTTCGAATATAAGCTACAGCTTCTCTTGCTACTCTATTCACAGAGTTTTTCAAATGTCTGAAGATGAGATATTGAAGGCGACCTGAGTCATAACTCAGTCGAAATAACGTATTGAGGTTCCTTCGAAACGGCGTGTTGATCACTTGCCATAGCTTTTCTTCCCTCAAACGTCCCTTGGACACCTTGAACAATTGGGATGGTCGTGCGGCTCTTTTAAATACTTCCGTTAGCGCAGTTATTACGGACACATCATCCATTACAGCTTCCTTGGACCGTTGAACATGTTTGTACACAGAGCTGAGGTGAAACCCGATGCTTTTGTCAATTAGAGTTGTACCGTCCAGTAAGAGCGGTTTCAGCTGACATGGGCAATGGTAGACCTTTTGCTTAGCATAATGGTTAGTGGGTCATTTATCTTATTTGGGTTGATGGCCAAAATGGAATGGCCTTGTTCAGCCAGTTCGGCAAGAGTTTGTGGTATTTCCATTTCGATTCCTACCGTCATAATGCTGACCAAGGTACCCCGGTAAGTTTCGATGATTAAAATGCAGCAGAATAGCCAAACTCCGTAGATAAAATTAGCTGATATAATAACCATACTGCTTTTTAAGTGTGCTTGGTCAATAACAGGCCTGATTACGAGCTCGAAGGAATCCTCTAACTGCATCTGACGCTTTGAAGGAAACAACTTGGGGAGTTGCCAGAAAATGTATACCTGAATTGCTACAAACGTAAAAGATAGCATTACGACCTTCCAATCCCAAAATGATCCAAATACAACCCAAGATGACATTTTGGCCCCAGATGGGACGAGTATTTGAATTTCGAATCCCTGACCAGGATAAAATTGAGTTGCAATTGGTACAGTTTTATGAATCTCGGAGTTTATCGTTGAAATGAACAGGGCCTGATCTAAAACTTTGTCTGGTGTGATTAGGCATTCAGTGAGGTAATTTGGATACTTGAAACTTACAACTGTTATGTTAAATATCTTCATTATGTCTTCAAAGAGGTATACGATGTAGTACAACACACGGGGATTGACAGAGTCGGTAAAATGGCGATATTTAGATGGTTCCAGTACTAAAAGGTCTTCGCTTGTAAAAATTTCTCCATACTGGTCACCGTTATTTATGTAAATTTTTTGCCCATAATAGTTCCCAGATATTGATTCATCCTTCAAGATTCGAGCTACATTTCCCAAATCATTCCTGTAGAACGAGAATCGATGTACACCACATGATAAGCAGACTTGGATAACGAACCTTGGACCTATCAGAATGACCAAAGATGTTCGCTTATACAGGGACTGTTCCAATAGGACCTCAAGAGGCATCGTGTTTGAAATGAAAACATAGAGGTCGTCGCTTGGATTCAATATGCCTGTGATCTTCGAGTACAGCGCATTCTCTAAAATCGTTCTTATGAAATCTGGAGGTGTTATAAAGTTGAGAACTGTTTTGAAATACTTTCCGCAAAAGCGGAGGTAGCTCTTTTGTTCGGAAATGAATAAATCTGTAGTAGTGGCCTCAGCTTGACATGGCCGACCGCAGCTGTGGGTGTGACATACATCTAATGCAATGTCAATTATGTTTTGGACACATGAAAGGATTAGTCCTTGGACGGTGGCAATTTGCATGGGGACTTTGAACCTGTGAGCTAGAATGTTTAATATCTCTTCCATCAAATCTTGCTCAGCTCCGTTGGATTGGATAATTAAATTGTAACTCCAGGAGCTTTCTTTGCTGAAAAATAATTTGATAGCATTCTGTACTGTTGAGTCCAGGGATGGAGAGCGTTTCAACATGTCTACTAGGCATGAACGGGTTGCAATTTGAAATCAAATCAGGACCGGAACAAAAAATTGGAAACTGGAGGGTATGAGTTTCATTTGAATTTCCATGATGAGTTTTAAAATAATGAAATCATGAGATTTATAAAACAAAATCTAGCTATCTAACCATTCTCGAAATTTTCTTCCACTTTAAAAGTCTTACATTAACTGAGACAAAATCTTCAAACGGGCGATTTATACTCAAACCAAGCTTAAAATTGCATTTAACCTTGTATCTAACAGTAATTATATGATAAAAGTGAATATCTTATATAAATTTTCAAGGTTACCAAATTTCAAAAACTTTCTCGTCTTAAAAGTATGGTAACATAAAATAGTCTCAGTTTGTATCCTTCGGTTTTTATTATCATTTCTAGCAATCTTCATCCACTTTTCATAATAATTTATAATTGCGTAGTTTGAAAAAATAACTTTTGTCTTCTCTTTAGGGCAAAGTGGATTTTCTCTTCGACTTGCAGTCGCCTTGGCCTTTAGGAATATGCTACTGTATTAGAATTTGTATTTTGTTATATAATACTCCAAAACTACATTGTCGCTCTACATCTCAGTAGCTACACGGTTTAAAACGCTTAGATCATTCGTTTTTTGATTTTCTAGAGGAACTTTGAAATTTTGACATTTGAAAAGTTCGTATTTGCGTGGGTACAAACTGATGAATTAATGGTATACAAATTAGAGAATAATTTCTCCAAAGTTTGTAAACTATCATTGGACTGCTATCTTTTATAAAAAAAACTTTTTGTAGTACATATGATGATATAGGAATATTGAATTTTATTAAAATACCAATAGATTAAAAACAAACGAAAAATGGTAAATACATGCGTAGGTAATACATAAAAATGTTTAATACTACGTTTATAAAGGCCGTGTCTAACATTTCTTTTTAGGCCATGTTGTATGACCTTGTCCCTTTTTCAAGGACAATTAGAGCGAGATTTACTCTCTTTTTTAATACTTTTTAAAAATAGCTTTACTCTTGTAAATTCTTTTCATATTGAAACTTGTAACAAACTTAATTAAACCTAGTTATGAATTATGATAGGAACAAGGTCTCAAAATGGTTGGGAATCCCTTATTTCGTAAAGTTATTCTATTTGTAACCTCTTGAACATCACAAACATGCATTTTCCATACACTCATGAAATTGTTTTTTAATAAAAAACGAGAACTTATTTGGATGACAGTTAGTCTTAATACCCTTCAGCGACTAGTGTCCGGGGGATAGTATTTTTAAAAATTTACAATTTAGGAAAGCAGGAAGCCAACATTAGTTAAGAAACGTTTTGTCTAAAACCTCCAGTACACCAGTAGGGAAGGATTCTTGTGGAATGAGGTCTAATATTGCCGGGGTGTACTTGTTAGATTTGGAGTCAAATATCTGAATCCTCTGCCACGTTTTTTCGGACAAATAGGGCTTTACTGCTGGAAATATGGTATTCAAAACCCATGGAGCTGGAAAGGGATTTAAAATTTTATTATACAAAAACTATCCGACAAGTAGTCGAGTGAAGAATGGGATTTATTTGGCTTCCACTTACCGTTTATTATAACAGCGGATTCAAGTCTTTCGGGGAAGTTTTGCTCATAAGCACGAAGTATTTTGAAGGTAATTTGCATCGCTAGAAATATTTAAATTATAGATTTCTTATACAAACTTATTTTTCACGACGTTTAAAAACACATAAGATATGAATAAATTTATCTAATGTTCATTCATTTGTATTTCAACGTACTTTCATAATGGGCCACCTTCCAATAGCTCAGTTCGGCAAGGTCAGCTACAATGACAAATTTTTCAAACTCTGACGCATCTATTATTTTTTCAGCTATGGCCATTGTCTTGTACATCATCCGCTCCAAGTCCGCTTTTAGGCCAGCTTGTATCAACTTCCGAGCTTCCCATCGCCCGATTGGAATATACAAAGCTGTAAGAAAACCAATATTATAATAAAGGTTTTAATTAAATCCCAAATAAAAACATTTTGTAGCAGAAATGGGGATGAGGGCGTTATAGCCAATTTTATGAAGCTATGAGAATATAGTTTTTTTAGAAGTGACTCATTAAAATTAAATGAGTTTGGCATCTAGGAATTTCAAAAGACAAACAAACTGCCCCCTATCCCACGATTCAGTGCGACTAAATCCTCTTAATTGGCTAACTAAATGAACGCTTCTAAATTTTAATCATCTTACCGATACGACCATCCTTGTCCCTTCCATCGATATGAAATTGCGTGTTTTCCCTAACATACTCGGTAATTTCCCAGTCCAAGGCTTCTTCAAACCGGATTGAACTACGCCAGGCCCGTGACTTCAAAATATTAATAAAATAAGTTACACCCATTGAAAAAGGATTTATTTATATCAATAGCAAGTTTGAATGAGGAAATTTAATAACCTGTGAAAATGCTTCCATCGCCTCCTTCATATCATAATTTTTCCCTGTTAATTAACAAGGAAAACCATTTAATTATTGGCATGTTAACAAGAAACCCAACTATCTGTACCCTTGCTAGACCTTGGGCACGATTCTGGAGTTGAAATGAATATCAGATTAATATACCTATCAAAAAACGCTTGAGTTCTCCATCTTCAGCTTCAGTTTCGTCCAGCAATGCTCGAAACTATTTCAAAAATAATAAATTAAACTTCAGGAACCGTAAAATTTTGAGCTGTACAATCCGTGGGAAATAAACAATGCTATCCAGTTCCATAATCTAAAACAATCAAGACAGGATCATTTTCTGGCGACGTAAGGACATTCATACTAATACTGTGTTATATTAATATAGCCAAAACTTCTCACGCATATAATCAACGTGTGCTTGGATTAAGCGAAACATTTGCTAAATTGCAATTATGGAATCCATCCAAACTGACTGACAAGATTTAAAGATCCAAACGAAAAATTATTCTCACCTCTCGAACCATCTTGGAAAGAGTGACGTCGTCCGGCATCATTTTGAAATCCTAGATATTTTTGATATCAACCACAAACAAGGGAAAGTATATATGTAGAGCTTATAGATCCTTAAAGTAGAGCCGTAGAAAGTTTTAATATGGTTAGATATTAATGACCAACAGTAACTTCAATCTGATCACCTTCTGTACCGATCGAGGAACTTGGGAACGAGAATGTTCATTACGGATTCTTAAAAACGAACTGCCAAAACCTTTGAGTGAGTCGAGGCTTAATAAATATCATCAAGAACAAGTTCAAACTCATCTAACTTCATTCCATGTGTATGCACATCCTATACGAGCTACTAAGTTAATTGAGCTCAGTTTTTCAGAATCAAGTCGATTATTTTAATCATTCTTACGAATACGAGTAGACTATCATGTACGGCATGCATACCTTCAAGCTCAGAGTGGATAGTTCAGATAGAGTCTAATGTCACACATACTACAATGGGAGCATATAATGTTGCAGTGGAACCAGTTGCAGTAGCAGGTCGGTGAGGTTTGAAAAAAGAGTTGCTTGCAAAAACTGGCTCTGGGCTCTACTAAAAAGCTTAAGGAAAATGAACACTAAACAAGAAATTTAAAGTATCCAATATAGTCAATTCCTATAGATGAATTATATATAAATACAGTTGTGATAATGATTTCTATCGAGCTGTACGTACACCTCAATGATGATTGAAGGTCGAAGAGGGAATATTTTATCCTACAACCGCTTGTAAAATGGTTTCAGAAGGACCACAATTTGTAACCAGTCGCTTTTACTTTTGCTGGAGAAATGAGATATGACGCGTGGCTTTCCCGAACTCAGTCTCTAGGCTTAAGGTGTATAATTTCCAGGTAGCATTTCTTAAGATATAAAGTAAAAATTGGAAAGAAATGGATGATGCATAACGTTTCATGTGAATGTGAACTAGTCGGATTGTCAGAGGTACTGAGATTAATAAAGGTGTCTATGCACATTCAACACCTTGTCAAAAATGCAAGAGACTGAGATGCCACTTGATGCCAGAACGTCAAAACTGTTAATCGATTTTGTGCATCTATTTAGCCTAAGGTCTTATTTAATTAACAATGCTTATATAATAATATTATCGAATAAGCTTGGAAATTTAAACACTGGATGTAGTTTTTTTTAACTTAACTTACAGTGTATTAAAGATGACAAATTATACAGGGTGTCCCAGGCCATTGTTCGAGTCTTTAAAAATCGTTATTTCCAAAACTAATCGAGCGATTTTGATTTA